>VNKC01004005.1:0-36159 GCA_008042775.1 Drosophila pectinifera | reverse complement strand
TAGATCCTAAACTTGAGTTCACTGATCATATTACGTGCATGGTGAATAAAGCCAGGGGTGTGCTTGGTTTTATTAAACGGTGGTCAAAGGAATTCGATGACCCTTATGTTACGAAGAACTTATATACTTCGTTAGTCCGTCCTATCCTAGAGTACGGATCCTGCGTTTGGAGTCCCCAGTGGGATGTTCATAGCAAACGCATTGAATCAGTTCAAAAGAACTTTTTACTTTTCGCTCTACGCGGCTTAAACTGGGATGTTAACTTAAGGTTACCCTCCTATTCTAACAGACTTCTCCTGATTAACCTACCTTCTTTAGCAAACCGTAGAACGATGCTAGGCATCACCTTCTTAAATAACCTAATCCGTGGGGAAGTGGAAAGTACTGACTTATTAGGTCAGCTTAATTTCCACGTACCTTGTAGAAACACTAGGTCCTATTTACCTTTAGTTTTGCGCCATTGTAGAACCTCTTACGAAATGCATGAACCCTTTAGAGTATTATGTGCAAATTATAATGATTTGTACCATATAACATCATCTGTAGATAGCCTTCCCAAACTAAAAACATTAATCCTAACCCACTTAGTAAACATGCAAGCAAGCAATCGAGCAGTGCGCTATTAGACTATTTGGTGTGGCATAGCTTCCTCGCATTACTTTATCTTTTCTTCCTTACCTAACCCTAATAAGCACGTGCTTGGTATCAAAGGGCCACTTGAGTGTACTGACCGCAGTGCATCAACGTCCATGAAAAAAAAATAAATAAATAAATAAATAAAAAGGGCTAGAAAAGTTCATGTGTTAGCGGGACCGGTGTAAAAGGTAAAGCCAGCAACAGATTGTTGACAAACTGGCTGACATGGAAGTCCAGTTAAACGATAAGCTAAATCTGATAATCAAGACCGAGTGAGATAGCAAAGCTTTTCTTAGTGAACAAGACAGCAGAATAACGGAACTTCATACCATTCGATAAAAACGAATCGGTAATAAGAAACTGCAATGGAGAGCCAGTGTTAAAAGAAAGTAATTAGTATCTTTAAAAGATGTTAAACCGAAAAAGTTTGTAGAAAGGTGAGGTGAATGATTCCAGTTAGCATAAGCTGCGATACGTGTAATACTGCAAAAATGACTGTATTACCAGGCGGAGTACTTCGCTCGTTGAGCTCGTAATTACATTAAATAGGTTTCCACCAGTGTTGTCAGAATCTCCAATTTGCTACAAGCTATGTGATAATTGTAAAATTAAAACAAGTAAAAAAGCTCCCTGTCCCCGTCTCACACACTTGTCTCTCTCAATTTCCTATTCTGAAAGTAAAGCGCAATTTATTGTTTTGATATTTTGGAACTATAAACAAACACTAAAGCAAAGAAAATCGGAACAGCTATTGGAGTAGCCAGTGGTCGGCGTGCTTATGTTTATACATGTTATATTCAATTTTCCATTAAATTACAATTACAATAATATAAAATGAATGAATAATATAAATAATATTCGGCTTAAAATATCGACTGGGAAAATATTGATCCATACAATCTTACCTTTTCTGCAAAGCCGAAGTTTGTGTATATGTCCAGCTTGTATTTTTACACAACCACTATAAGACATAGTCGGACACTTTAGGTCAAAATAAATCATGCTCATTTACAGATTGCTTTCATCTACATGGTATGGTCATCAGATTTCGGTAAAATTAAAAATAAAATTCAGAGAGCAGTAAATAGCTACAGTTTTCACATATTTTCGGCATACTGCGTTTTCTTTTTAAGTGTTCATATTTGCCAAATTTTTGTCATATATTTCATTTTTTTTGTCAAATATTTCATTTTTTCACCTTTAAATTTTATAAGTATTGAAACAGACTGTTACGCCCCAACAAATATATGGCATTCTTGTTACACAAAATGCAGCGGTTGTTGATTTGAGCTAATAATTTAATTTTAAATTTGAGGTGGGCTCCTAACAGAGTTATTATAAAGACATGTAGATAAGTTACAGTCGAGTGTGACCGACTGTGAGATACCCGGCAAACAAAGCATTGCGGGCAAAATTAAAATACACATGGACATGGCTCTTTCACTTTGTATGAATAAATAATTTATGAACTTAAATGAAACAGGATGAAACGCAGAAAGAAATGTTGATAAATGAAGAAAAATGTTGCTAGGAACATGTTATGCAACAGATTGGTGCTGCTAACTCAAATGAAGATGCTATATAAGCTCAGGATATAAAGAAACTGGTTGTCATCCGATATCACGTTTTCAAATTTTTTTAACACGAACATGTGGCGTCGCGTTGCCAAACTTTTCGAACTTAAGCAGCGAAAACACATCAAACTTTTTCGGAAAGTGCAAACGAAAAAGTAATTGTGAAAATGTACATAAGCAACCAGTCGCAAAATAAAGACTTCCATTTAAAAAAAAAAAATCGTTCCGCCAAAAAGGCTGATACATTTTTCTCTCATTTACTCTGTTTCTGCTAGTGTCCAAACATACATACGTGTATATATACACACATAACGATGCCTACATAATTTCCAAACTATTCACTGCACTGATATTAATTTTCTTCACAAGAAAAATAATTAAATTATTTGCTAAAATATTTTCCGATATACACTTGAAAAAATTTTTTAATAATTATTTAAACAATTATATCCAAAACAAATATAGATATATATACACAAATATATATCCCAAAACTTCACCTCACGCATGTAAATAAATATTGTTTTATTCAATTGGTCGGCACAAAAAATTTTCACACTGTTTATAAGCGTTTTTTTTCTTACTTTTTAACGAATATCGCATAAAAAGGGCAATTTCTTGCAAGTGAAATTATATTTCTTTTCCGTAACGGCAAGAAGAAAAATATTCCAAAGCGATGCGCCGCTCCAGTGCTTCACACATTCCAATGCTCCCCGTTTTCAAGTTTTTCATTTCGATTTTCCTTCCTACATATATTTAATTACAGAAAAAAAATGTCAACCACAGAGAAACCCACTAAGACAACTACGTCTCTGCATAAATGTATTGCAGTTAGCGACCGTGTAAGCCAGTTCGTGGCAATGGTCAACACTCTTGGCCAGTCCACGGCGTCGCTTTACACGGTACAAATCCGCCGAGATCACATCCGAGCTCTATGGAACAAAGCCAAACAGGAGTATGAAGTCGAGTCATGTACAGCTCAACTCAAGGAGCAAATTGAGCGAGCGAACCGTCAATCTACACAATCCAAGTCAAGCGACCCTCCAAAGTATATTTCATCAAGTTGCCAATTACCTCCGTGTGATACAGACGCTTTCTCGGGCGGTCTCGGGCGGAACGTCCAAAACATACAGCTGTCGAAATACTGTTTCATTTAAATGCAAAGAATAGTGGCGAGGCTCAAGTCTCCAATTCGCCACTTACCAATAATGGTTTTCGCTTAGCCTGGAACAACCTTACTGAGCGGTAAACAGCTGGTAAACAGCTCACTTATAAGACTATTATTATGCATTCCATCGCACACGAATATTCAGCAGCCTTGAAGGAGCTGCAAGATCCCACGTCTTACGTCCTTTGAAGTGTCCAGGCTGAATACTGAGAAATGGGACTGCTTCTTGGTTTATTTGTGTTCCACAAAGTTTTCTAAGATTTCACTCTCAATTTGAGAGCAATCGTTACCAAATTAATTAGAAATTCAACAGTGGCTCGAGCTCATTTCATTCCTAACTGAGCGCCATAGAGCTTTAGAGGTCATAGATTCTATTCAGCCTTCTACGTTATATTTTTGTCAGGACAAAGAGATAACCTCTAACGTTACCCCGCTGGTACTAAATTCCTATAGTACGAAGGTATTTCCAAAACCGAAAGGCTGCGATTTGTGCCACTCTTCCTACAGATGACGGATCTTTCTTTTTATATCCAGAGGAAACGGCTATGCCTGAATTACTTTGCAAGAGACCATCAACACACATGATGTTGCATCCAAGCAACACTTCCTCCAGTGTTCCGATTCCTACTGACGCTTCAACGCACGATCTTGCTCTCTTTCTCCCTCCGGACTTCCAGTCCGTCAGAGCTTCAACTCCGCTCTCCCAAATGTTTAAGTTTTCAGTAGTTAGAACTAATTTACCAGCAGTGATCCAACCTATTGTTTTTTTAATGCATATTATTATATTTTTCTTCGTCCTTCCTCCTTTTCCTCGTTTAAGAGATATTTGCACTGAACTTTTTTAAGTTAGCTAAGTTTCTTCCTCTTCCTCTCTTCTCTGCACATAAAAGCCATCTCGTTTTTTTTCTGTCTTCGTTTTATGTATCGTAATCGGCCAGTTTTCTTGTTAGTGTCTGTGTAACTAGGTCCTGGAAGAAATTCAATTTCTGTAGAGCAATCTAGAATGTGTTTCTGCCTTTGTGACATTGTACTGCTCGCCCATTGCATCGATTGCTATTTCGGATATTTCGGATTGGTGATGCTATTTCAAATTAGACTGAATGACACTACTGCTGCGAGGCAAAAAAGCTAAGAAATCGAGATTGTGCCGCCAGTGCTCTCTGCGAAGACTGCTCTGGAATCTTAATCAAAATCCGTTATAATACCTACTAGGGTAATAGGTTCGGACCGTGATACAACTACAGCTGTAATGATGTAATTGAATCGGCAGCTGTCAAAACAATCGGGTTTTGCATTAGTGCATGTTCGTTCGCTTGTTGAAGAAAAAGGTTGTGTGCGGATGTGTGTGTTGTGTGGCGTAGACACGATGATGGTGTTTAATTTATAAAAGCACCAAAATGCTTCGAATAAAAACTTAAACAAAAGGCTTTCTATATAAAAAGCAAAACAACGCCTCATTTTCACCACTTTCATTGAGCTGCAAAAAATTCGATACTAATATCGACACATCGATGGTTTTGTTTTTTGCATTACCATTGATTGATAATTAGGAGTATCGATGTATCACGATCACCTCGAAGTCTTGTTCGACTTCGTAAGTAAGCAGTAAATAATTGAAAACATTGATTTATTGAAATAACTGAATATTTTTTAGTCACTTGATGAATTTTCATTGGTGGTGTTAGTGGCCTAAAGTGCATAATAAACAGATATTTTATAAGTAACTTTAAAACAAAAAACTTTTTCATATAAAAACTAAAAAACAAGGCAATTCTGGTGCCAAAGCTTATTTCGTGCAAGCACTTTAATATTAAATAACTTTTTTATTGCTTAATTTTAATATTTTTTTATTTTTTTATTTAATAAATTAAGTTTTCCCTGAAAATACTGCGCTTAAATTTTATTGATATCTTTGCTAGTTTACTTGCAGTGCCCATTTGAAATATTACTTTTCTCCTGCACGAAATGTACATAGAAATATTTGCACTAAGCTCCACACTTTAAAATGTATTCACAAAAGCGTAGTCGGTGAACTAATTGGTTTGTAAACTAGATACCCGTTAGATAGAAAGCTATTATTATAACCGAGAATGTACATATGTAATAGGTATATATATAAATCTCCTCCTCTATGAAATATGTAAATACATTTGTGCGTGAGTGACCTAAAATAATGAGTAAAATTAAACGATAAACATGGGAGCTATGCCATGCGATAAATTGTGAATTTAAGAACAGATAATGATGCTACAATGATAAAAGCCTGAGAAAATTTAAAAATAAAAATCATCAATGTGTTTCACATACAATAAACTTGTTTGCACAGAATGCATTGAATTACATTACAATTGACCTATTTTAAAAGAACTACGGAAGCAAATGAAAAACTTTAATAATGAGAAAATATTACAAAGTCTAACAGCTTGAATTAAGAAGTGCTAGCCCGCTGGAATAGGGATCTTTTTATGAATCAACGAATTCTTTTGACAAACAAAATAATCCAAAATACACCGTTTCAAGCTGATGAAATCGGATCTCTTAAGGTTTTGGCCGAAATGTTAACGCACTGCACGAAGTAAAACTTCAAATGTCTGCTACCATATCTATAACAATGTCGTTAATCTTTCAAACTATTTTGTGCTTCTAAGATTGTGGCCTCCGCTTACTTTGAATAGTAAGGCCCCCAAGTCAACGAACTGATATATTTGGCGTCTAACTCGACAGGCGGCGATCTTGGTGGAGGCATATGTATTTATAGCAAGAAACTGAACACGAAACTAAAAAGCAGCAGGCTCTACTGAATTATAAACGTGCAATCGCCCCTGTGTCTAGACTTAATGGTCAAGCCTTACAGTATTACTCTTAAAACACTATCTAGCACAAGCATCAAAAAGATCGCATAAATAAAAATACTGATAATCATCGCTGGGTTCATATAGATTTGGAAGCAAAACATGCAAAGGCATTTTGATTTTTTTTGCAGTGGCATGATAAACTTATTGTGCACTCAATCATTTCGCAATACTCATAAATCGGGATTACAGCAGAACTCTGATAGATTGAAACGACTTTTTAGCCCAGTAATAATATTAGGGTCCTTCAATTATGTGTAATTTAACGAAGTCATTTTATTATTATAAGATTAAATACACTTATTATTTGTCTCTTAAAAGAGATGAACCACGAAAAGAAGCTTCAGAGAGTAAACACTTAACAAATTAGTAACTGTGGGGAATTCTTAATCTCGTAAAAGGCTTTCTGTTAAAGTAAACAACTGTGCCTTTCTGCTTGCAAGAATAAATGCTTGGTGTTTTGCAAAGACAATAGTTTTTGTTTTTCCTCGAATCCAGATGATGATAATGATTGTGGATACGACTCAGGTTATGCAATACATCATGAACGTATGGTTTTTACTGAAGTCAAATAATGTTTTCCCTTAAGCTACTGAGACTGCAGTTACTGAACAGGGTATAGTTGTTGGTCGTAGTCAACATCTGAATGCATTGAGGAAGGTGTAGCATTCTTAAAAAATTAATACCAACCTCAAAGTCTAAGATATATAAAATATATATGTTATACATATATATATGTTATAAAATATATATATATAAATGTTCCATTTGGAAGTGCGTATGAAATTTGTGTAGTGTGACTTTTGCTGTAATGGGATGGTTTAAAGTACTCCGCTCGACTATGCAACAGCCTGCATTTTTCTGTGCTGCCTATTTCCTATCAGCTTCCTAGTCATAGACTGATACTATGTTTGCTCTTCAGTTTAAACATAATGCTCGCTTCGTGTATGCAGTGGTATTGATCGTTCTAGGGGTCTGAAGAAGATCGAAAGACATTTTGCGCTCAGTACTATATTTCCTGTCAAACCATGGTTTATTACAGTTCGTGGGGTAGTGCTTGCATGCTGCTTTCTCAAGGATAAGTTAACGAGGTACATTTTTTCTTTGTGTTCGATTGAAAACAGTATTCGGAGGTCACTCAAGAATTAGTAAAACTTAAAGAGCAGAAGTTTGGATACTCCTGTTCCGTTGAGTTCCTTGAATATTGGTATGATATGTTTAAAAATTGTTAAATATTGATGCTAGCAAGTACTGTCCTATTTTGGATGTGGTTTTCTAGGTTAGTTTTAATATTTTGGTTGTTGTTGATGTGATCAAAGTTGTTTCAGCGTACCTGCCTATTGTCCCTAGATTTACCTATATCGTGATGGTTCCTTATGAGTGCCTTGTGAAGGAAAAGCTTTGTGTGTGCGGCAAATTTTGTATGGTTTGTTGAAGTGCTGGTCGCCGCGTACGGACAACGAATTGGAGTTGTTCCCTAAGTCCGACGAGAAAAGTGCTTGCACAAATCTTTTCGGAAAGTTCCTGTTGATTTGTTGTGTTGATTTATTCCTGTTTATTTGTTGTTCCGTCATCTATTCGATTTCATTCGTTAATAATTAATTTCTCACCCTAGTAATGTCCAATACAGTTGCCCTACTATTTCATTTTGAGCTATGGCTTGGATGTCTCTAATCAGGATTCCATTCCAGTCTGGCTCCAGATAAAAAATTTAAGAAGGCTAAACCCAAGGCTGAACTAAACACTGTAATTCCGTTCTTCCTACTTATGGGAGTTGACAAAGGGCAGACGATAGCGTACATTGACGATCAGAAAGATCTGATAGACAAGAGTCTACTCTAGCAAAAAATGAATGGGCTTCTTAAAATCCCATAGTGGAACCACGCTGTGGATTCCTTTGCTTAAGAAGCATATAAGAGGATCAATCAGGTTAAGCGTTTAGGCTGTGCTGTTTTCAATAATGTTTTAAGCCAAGCTAAATGAAACTCCTGCTCAAAAAGGCTTCTGATGACGCATCTTTTAGAACACTTTCTCTCTTTAGGATTCATTCTAGACTGTTGGCTATTCAGCCGAAATAGTTTTCAGCTCCTAGGCTGGGAAATACTCACATACGAGCCTGAAAAACTTCAGCTCCATAAGTCTATCATCTTTTCTCCTGATATCATTGAATCATTGTATTCTAATGGTCAAAGAACTTAGACACCACAAAATAAAACGTAATAAATTATATTATTTATTTTAAAGCAAAACGTCTAGGTTTATAAATAACATATAAACATTTTATTTTATTTATCAAAACTGTTTCAAAATTTTGGGGCTTGATTGTCAACAATAAAGCGAAACATAAAAGAACACAAGTAAAATTTTATTAAATAAATATATATAATTGTATATTTATTTATAAATATAAATAATTTTAAATGTCATTAAAGCAGTATCTTCACAAGGCTCTATCTCCAAAATGATTACCCAAATAAAAGTTCCAAAAATTACGAAGAAAGTTAAAAGAAAAAAGAAAACGGCTTAATATTGATCGACCCAGATCGATGTCACGGTTCTACTTACATTGAATCCGAATGCGAGCGAGGTGGATATAAAAGGTTGACACTATATTGTCTAAAACGAATGAATAAACGAAATCATAAAAAATAACTATAGCTCGAGCATTAGCTATGCGAAAGCATAGTAAAAACTACCATATTTCGGAGTTGCTCCAGATAGAGTTAAAAACGAAGTTATATTTTAAATTTATATTCGAGTTATGGTAGTCAAAATAGGGCATAGGAGCCGAAAAAAGAGGCGTGGGAGGCAAAAGAGGTCTTAAAAAGGTAAACAGACAACATATGACTTTACAAAACGAAAAGGGAAAGGAAAAGTAAAAGGGCAAAATTTAAAGGCTGAAGCTCATTTGACTATATTTAAGATAAAAAAGAAAGCGCTGAACTGCGAGATACCCGGTAAAAAAAAGCTTTGTGTGGCGGATAAGTACCCGGTTGGCAATAAGTACCCTATGGGTACCGGGTATAAAAATAATAAAAAAAGGAAATTGCAACAGAAAAGTATTAACAAGCACTCACTCAGAGGTCCTCAAAGGTCAAACAGGTCTGCAAGACAATGTTTTCAAAAAAAAAAAATGACAAAAAAAAGGAATGCATACATTAAAATGATTTACATTAAGTATCTTAAAAAAACGCACATACATGCATCCATTCAGAATTTACAGAACCACCGGCGGCGCCGAAAAGTTAAATATTCAATAAAACTATCGTTAATAATTAACATTCGCATTGAAAAATACGTTTCTAGAACAATTTGTTAACTAAGTATTCGAAAACTCAACGATACACCAACACTCGATCGCTCGTGAATAGATTTAGAGCGGGCAAAAACAATGTAATACGACCTGCGGTCCGTTTCAATTGTTTTCTGCAAAAATATTGAAGCTATTTATTGTGGCAATCGACAATAGGGTATGAGCTAGAGGTCTGAGTGCCAGGTGCACGTTACTTTTGCTAGATCGGCGTGTGTTTAAGTCCCACAAATTTAAAATTAATTTTTAAATATTTTTCTTACTACCTTATTTATTTTTTTTCGTTTTTATTCAATTTTATGTTATTAAAAAAGAATTCAGAAGAAGATTAGATAAGAGGAATAAGAGTAGTAAGAAAAAAGAAGCAGCAAGAGACTTCTGCTCTGGGATAGAAAAAATGAAATCCGTGAACATCATTCTGAACTGCGTCCAATTCATGCTGGTGTACTACAGTTTACCACAATTTTCAATACCCAGTTGCTGATGGTACTCTCCTGCCACCTGGACAGATGATACAGATTTTTTAGCCACTGGCAGTACCCCACATCGGCGTCTAGTTGTGTCTAGATCAATATTAAGTTTGGGCTGATTGTTGAAAACGCAGCAACCTTCTTTTGCACTCTGGCCTAGCCTTTCACGCAACCTTTACCAGTATGGGATGAGAGTGAAGCACGAGAAAAAGGTGACGATTTTTGCCGTAACCCAGTCACGTCGTCTTTGCTAGAAGTGCCAGATTCATCAAGTCTGTGGATGAGACTGGTAAAATTGTTTGACTCCTTCAAGGACGCAGCGGTCTAACAATTCAGGCCAAAGTGCGGCTCTTTAAAAGCTTTGACTTTTAAACGTAATATTCTCTATTAACTTTTAGCCAGAGTGTGTTGCTGTTAAGCACGAAGACTCTTGAAAAAACGGCCTTTGGTCTTTCAAGGCCAGACTTAAAGGATTAATGTGCTTTGTATGGATGCAAAAGAAAGTATGGTCGCACTGACTTCAAATTTCTTTTACAAACTATTTTTGATATTATAAGAAAATATGTGAGCTTAACGAAGTTTGGATCAAAGTGATATATTGTGAATATTCTATTTATTATGTTTTGGCTGAACAACAGCACCATCTAAAAAACACTGGAATTGGCCCGGTAGCCAGCGAAGTGCGCGATTGTGTCAATGAGTATATATAACTTGGAGTCACCCTGCATAGAATTGCATCTCACCTGACCGGAATTTCTATCTAATTGGAAGATTAAGCCCGCCTATACTCGCTGACTAACGACGGTAACAAACTAAGCCTAGGAACAAAGTCAGTATTTATAATACCTTCTTTGATACAATTTATCCCTACGGGTTATCCAACTACGACATATCGTAAAGTTTCATCTGACAAATTTCCGAGATGTAACACTGGAGCGGAGTAATACAGTGAAACAAGAAGACAACCAAAGCACAGTAATCCATCAGCCAAAGTAGCTAGTCTATCCATTACTCGACGTCGACTCAAAAGATGGACGCTCGGTCGATTATCATCACATGAAATCCAATAGCTGACGAATAATTCTTCCTACCGCACTCAAATCTTGAGTCACTGACAGCTCCATGCCTAAATACACAGTAACATCAAACACACAATTTCTGAACAAGCAGCTATATCAAGATTAAAACATACAAACAACATGTATACCTTACAAAAAATCAATTAAAATACTATTTAGTTTGGGTCACATCAAACATAAGCATTTTTAAAATACCTTATCGTCATCAGCAATGGCAGATATTTCTTCCCACAAATTCTTCATAAGTTTTTTATATTCATCCAACCGAGATGTGCTGCAGTCACCTTTTCCTTCAACTACACAAGCTCTTACTGCCATGCAAAGAAAGTCATTTTGATCCAAAAATCCATTGTTGTCAATATCTATAAATAAATAAAAATAGTAATTTAAATTTTATTTAAGTTCGATTTTTTAACGTGATTTGTGGGTTTTATTTTGTTATCTGTCAGAGAAAGTTAACAAAATACTAGAATTTTAGGATAATGGATGATAGATACATGATAATGGATAATACTTTTTGAAAACAATAACTCTAATTGACCACTTTGGCAAACCAAATTCCAATACTCAGTGAAAGTTGCAAATAAAAAAAATAAAAACACCTGGAAAATGTTTTCATAAGCTGAGGAGCACATTCTCACTGATTTCGTCGATAGATGATCTAAGAGAACAAAAAAAGCTATGACATACCTTAATAATAAGAAGAGAATTCTATGCCATCATACTATCCCCTTCGCACACATGCATTTTTTTTAAATCCAACCTTATTGCTAATATCTTCCATACTTATCATCCGAATATTCTCAAATTCTTATTTCAAACATTTTTCCATACCGAATCTCAAGGAACTCTAGCTCAGTTAAAGTTTTTCGTGATTTTAGAGAGCGGACGTGGGCGTAAAACATTTTTTGGTATTTAGTTTGAGATCTGTTTCACACAATCGGACAAACGGACAAAAACAGTCGGACAAACGGAAAACGGACAGACGGACATTTAAAATGAATTAATATTTAATTAAACTTAAAATTAAACAAATATATTTCAACTGCAGTTAAGGCAGTTAAGCAGCAGCATATATAATTAGTTCACGTTAATGTGACCATACCTATATAATACCATAAAAAATGTTAAATGAAGTTACTCCGATAAAAGCTAAAACATTTCCTTCCCATATTCCAAGGATTTTTCTAGTCGAACCCTGCCACTAAGTCATTTGTCATGACACGAATCCAATGTGATGCTGGGTTTTTACCATCTTATCATCGAACTAGATCATAAATATCATCGGGGAGCTAAAACCGCAAAAAGCGAGCCTTTGTGGTCATTTTTATATTTTTATTTTATATTTGAATTTAATTGGCCCGATCTATATATATATGTGCACTGACATGGTTGATGTGGTGTATATTTTTTACAATGCCATTATTTTGTTTTTAACTAAATATGTTCTCTTATACTTTTTGTCAATCTCGAATAAGCCTCCCTGGATTAGTAAAGATTTAACCCTCCTCATTAACATAGAGTGTAAGTTTATTATAATTTCAAACTTACCGGTTCTAACGTGTTCAGCCAGTTTATTCGCCAGGTCTAGAATACCCGACTGTGTGCTATTGTTGCGAGACCCTGCCAAATCCCCTTGTGAAATTGTTCACCTTATTAGTCGTATCTTCCCAATTCCCTTTATTCCTCAAAAAAGGTAAGTAACTAAATATTTCTAAATTATCAGCCATACCAAAAATGTTTGAAAATGTAATTACTCCCCCTTTGTAGATCAATAAGTTCTCCATGCCAACATGAGTTTATTAGACGAAAATCGATATTTAGCCTTTTGTAGCTCACTTCGTTATAATTATAATGGGCTTCCAACAAAATGTTCAGACAGTTGTGATTTATGCTGATTTTAGTAAATCATTTTCCCTTCTTTTTAGGAAACTCTACTGGATGTTCCTGTTGATCTTCTTAGGTGGATCTTAAGTTATCCGAATGGCAGGATGCAAAAGCCCCTCCTTAAAAATAATGTATCCAAATTATCCGGGTTACCTCTGGTGTTCCTTATCGCTTACATTCTTCATTAACGATCTGCCCAAAGTTCTGACTAAATTTACAGTACTTATGTACATTGTCGACGTTAAAAAATTCGTGCAATATAAGAACAGCTCTCGCCAGTCGGATTTACAAATAGATCGTTATAGCTTTCTACTAATGACAACCTCACGAGTCACTCCCAAAACTCCGATTTTTACTGTATCTCTTTGAATAAAGGGTAGGCTTGCATTTTTTAAAAAGTGGTCGAAGGACTTTGATGACATTTGTGTTACGAAGACTTAATACATTTCTTTAGTTCGACCTCTCTTGGGGTACGTATCCTGCGTTTGAAGTCCCCAGTGGAATGTCTACATTGACTCAGTTCAAAAGAACACAATAAAATCCTATTGGTACTCTCCTATTCTTTTTCTCCTAACTAACCTGTCTTTCTTAACCAACTTATATATATCCATATCCGTGATGAAGTGGACAGAGCTGACTTGTTGAGTCAAATAAATTTTCACGTACCGAGACAAAATATTGATCCTCTCTAGCTATAGTTTTTTACCACTGTCTTATAAAATGCATGAACCTCTAAAGGGTTATGAGCAAAATTATAAGATTTTTAGAAAATAACCTCAACCTTTAATAATTAAAAATTTAATCCTCAACCATTTAGTATACATGGAAGCATAAAATCGAGCAGTTCGCCAATAGTCTATTTGATGTAGCATAGATTTGCGCATTTTTAACCAATTTTTCTGCCTATTTATTTATCACCCAACCCTAACAAGCAAGCATCTCAAGGGCCACCTGAGTTTTACATGGGCACCAACATCCAGAACAAGAACCAGAAATAATACAAAAAATTTTCATTAGCTTGGTCCTAACCTTTAGTTTAGATTTAATAAAAGGTGGTCGATGGTATTCGATGACTTATGTTACGAAGTCTTTTATATACTTCGTTAATTCGTACGCATCCTGCATTGAAATCCCCAGTGGAATGTCAATAGTAAACGCATTGAATTTGTTTAAAAACAAACCTGCGGATCTCTTCTATTCCAGTAGGTTTTTCCTAATTAATTTTGCTTTCTTAGCCAAATATAACATAATAAGTAGTGATTTTGAGAGTATTGACTAGTTGGGACATCTATTTTTTTACGTGCCGAGTAATAAAACTAGATGCTATTTACCTCTAGTGTTTTACTATTGTAAAACATCTTATGAAATGCATAAACCTTTTAGAGTATTTTATGCTAACGATACCGATTTGTACAATAAATCTTAAATGATAGCCTTTCTAAACTAAAAACTTGAATTCTAACCCATTAAGTACACATACATGAAAGCAGTGTATTCTATTCATTATAGTTTCAGCGCACTCTTTTGCCTGTATATCCTTCTGTCGCGGCTATTTAACACAAAACCCTAAAAGCACGTGATTAGTATCGTAAACGCCACTTGAGTGAACTGACCACAGTGCATCCACCCCCAGAAAAAAAAAAACGTAAAAGTAACGAATACCTTTGTGACCTTTTATAACTTTTACTTTTCTGTAACAACACTTTGTTTGCCTGCGTAACTGCTAGAAGCAAAGGGAGAACTGTGGGCCTGCGGTCCATGAGTCAATTTCTGGTAAGGGTGACTTTTTGCTTAAGATTAGGAAATTAAGAAATTTATTAAGGTAAATTAAAATGTAGTTAATCTCTGTGTTTCACTTTCATTTCATCGACTGGCTTTTTAATGACCATTTTTATATCTTCATTCATATCCAGCTAAGGTCGTTTCATACGTCAAGAAGATGAGTTTGTATTTGGACAAGACTGGTTCAGAGGCCTGGTCATACAACAAAATCCTTTTTGCGTTATTAACAAAGTAAGGTTAAGAAGTGTATAATAGATCTCGGTAAAATGCAAGGGTGTCCGGAGATTTGCTGCAGAGTGCCCAATAGACTCAAAAATATTATGGTTCTATGGTTCTCTATTAAGATATACAAGTGTTTTTAGTTCACCTGCATTCATAATGTCTGTATAATCGACGGATAGTTCACATATAACATTAAGTCATCTAATATATATTTAATACTTATTTGAAAGTTTAAAGAATAGATAATCAATTTCCCTTTTTATTGGGTGCTTAAATTTAACAGCATAATTACATTATAATGACATTAACAATATATTGATAAAATATATAGATTTTCTTCATAAGACTCTGTATATTAATGTGCAAATAAATTTTGCAGCTATGAAACAACCTAATTCAGCCTGGTCAGACATGATTAAGTCCTAATTGAAATCGCTCTTTAGTTATAGTTGAGATAGTTTCAAACTTTGACAATAAAATAGATAATTAGTAAGAATATAATTAATAAAAAATCTTAAACCGAGGATTGGGTCTCAGTATCGATGCCCAGATAATGACAGAAAAGATCATGTACAAGGCACCTACGTAAAAAAACGGCTGATAAGAGTCTTAAGTTTTAAGTCTCGTAAGCTGCATCTCCTCTTTAAATATAATATAACAGTTTCTTAAAAGCTGCTTATGAATTAATAATCATCATTAAAGAGTTCTAGTTTTCTTTCTTTTCTTTTCTTCTTTCTATTCTATTTTTTTTAATTTTTAGCGGCGGAGTGAGTCCAAGAGAAAAATAAAGTGGGTATGATTTTCTCTCTTTATCAAAGAGATCTTCTGAGATTGCTTTTAGGGACTCGAGTTGAGCATCTCTAGAAGCTGTGCTGACGAAACTTCAGAAAAAAGCTCGTTTAATGAGGCATGTGGGTAAAGCTGGAAGAAAGGCGGAATGTTTAAGTTCGAGGGCCAGGTTCGAAGTTTAAGATTACTGATTGTTTAAAGTCGCTTTGTTTTGCTGACAATTGTTAGAGAACAGAAGTTCGTATAGCTTCATACCGGAGATATCTATTTTAAGATTCATAAAACTCGGCACAGCGAGTTGGTGTTGATATTGGGTTTTTATATTTTGATAAATTTATTTTGCATATTGCTTTTGTCATCCGAAATTTTTGCACAACTTACCAAATCAGGTATAACCGGAAATGTGGCTTTGTAAATTTAAAATCGAATTTGCATCATTCTTTCTTTTCTACCAAGCGTATATAGGAGTAGACCAAAACGTAGTGGCGGATGACCTGTCTGGCCAACCTCTCTTAGTTCATTAGAGGGTGTAAAGAAGGAGGAAAATGTGGATGGTGGATGCGGAAGCGAGATGAAATATTGGAAACACTGTGTTCCAATAAAACAACGGAGACGAGTACTAGTAGAGTGCCACTACGCCCCTACGGCAGGACAATTCGGGATAAGAAAGACGATCCTTCTGGTCTCCGGCAAATACTATTGACCAGAAATGTACTTATAAAACTGTGTTATTTGCCAGAAATTCAAGCAGAGGTGTTTTAATTTGATCCCGCGGGGCATATTAAGACTGGATAGATGAAACCTGTCCGACATGGTGCGCCGATTTCGTGGAACCTCTCCCGAAATCCAGAGCTTGCAACACCTTTCTGATCGTGTTCTTCGACGCCTAATGGGTCGAACTCGTTCCCCTCCGGAAAGCCACGACAGCGTCGTTAGTCAACACGTTTCGCGAACGGATTCTGGGACATATCGGAATACCGAGAATGTTCGTCTGCGACAATGGCACCCAAATCAATAGTCGTGCTTATAAAGAGTACAGGACTATAGAATGCAAGGACTCGAACATATAGAACCATACAGAAAAAGCGAATCGCACCGTCATGGACGACTCTTATGGAGTTGCTTAAATAACATTATGCCCCATAGAGGGGAAATTTGATTTATTGTTAGGTTAAATGATATCACCAATTTATTTGTTATTTAAAAAATATTTTGCCATTTTCCGGAACCCCATGAAGGGAGAGCGCTCTAATTTGTAATAAAAAGTTATTATGATAATATAAATTTAAGTTTCTGCATAAGTTCGGACTGCCCGAGAGAGAGAGAGAGACAGAGCAAGGGGTTCACACTGCTGGCCATCATAGGTTAACAGAGAAGGTAAAATAAGTGACCACGGCGGTCGGGAGGGAGACAAATTATGAGCAACATGGCACGTGGCATTCGTCGTTAAGCATCGGAACAGAGCGGAAGCACTTGTCAACCAGCGTAATCGATCGGAGGGTAACGCGAGTGTTCGAGATTAAGCCAAAAAACTCTAAAAGCACAAGTATTTTTAAAAGAGAAAGGAAATTTGAAGGGTAAAAAATGATTAGAACAGTTTAACTGGTGCAGCCTGTGCAAGTGTGGTTGATCATAATTTGGCCGCTGCCGATAGTCGATAAATAATCGTAGTTCAGCTATAGACCCTGGAATCCTTCACCGAGCAGGCAACTAACCGTAGCTTAAGTGGGGGACTCTGGGTTTCACCGAGTCACCAAGACAGCTGGTCTCCGGGACAATTGCACCCCTCCGACAAAAAGCAGGACGAATCAAGAGGTAAATTAGACCGTCTCCATATTCCTACCTTTGAGACACTCACACATGCACAACTCGCCTACAAGGTCCACTAAATACACCCTGGCATTATTATTTATTATGCCCTCGAAACTGGAGTCAAAGTTTAAGTTTTAGGTATACCCCATTATACTCAATCCCAATTATTCTGAGATAGGGACGATAAAAGATTCTGTGCTGGAATGTGCCGCAGGAGAGGACGTGCCTGCAGTTATATCCGCGGTATCCGCTGGGTGGTTAAATACATGACCCCACAGAACCCAGATTTTAAAATTCTCCAACGTACCACCAACGAAGTAGATATTTGTTTCACCGCTTTCCCTTGTTCAGACATCTGAAGATGAAAAAAAATTTAAATATAGGAGAAAAAATCTAATTTTCTTATGCCAGGGATATTACATCTTTCAAAATAAATGTTCCTGGCGAATTTTTTAAAACAATATGCTCGGCCAACTTGTAGCCGGAGTTTGTTGTTGTTAAGAAGTACAAAGCTAAGAAAAAGAAAAGCGGCGTAGGCCACACCATACCATTGTGCCCTCTACGTCTTACAGTTTGTCAGTTCAAAAAAACTAACAAATTCTTTCCTCTTCCATCAGAATTCAAGAGGCTTACTTAATAAGCTCCCTAAATTGTATATTCGTAATTCGTTTTTATCTCAGGTGATTGTGTTTACAGAAACCTGGTTATGTACACAACATACAGGCGAGGGGGTGGGGTCCTTATAGTGGTTGACTATAACCTCACGTCTGAATTATTAACTTTAGAAGAATGCAACGATGTTGAATTCCTTTGTGTGAAACTATCATATCGTCTTTTAACTTCAAAGTAAACGGAATTGTTTTTGTTTTGCACATCAATTTTGTGTAAATCTTTATAATAAACCACCGGAGCTTCACTTAAAACTTCTAGATTGTGATTATTAAAGTTCGCGTTCACTTCGCGTGTGCATGCAGCTTATTTTGTGTATTAATAATTGTATTAATATTACATATAGCTTTGTGTTGTGATTGCTTGCTCATTCCTCTTTCTTCTTCATCCGTTACGCCAATCCTGCAGCTTACTTTTGATCTACCGATCCCTCTCTCCCTCTCTTAACTATTCTCTCGCTTCAAATATAATCAGCGCTGTCAAATCCAGCAAGAAGACAAGTTTGATTATACGTGCCGGACGGCCGAAACTATTTCTAAAAACATTGGCGTGCGCTACTGCTGGGAGAGTTTTATGCGGCAAACAAAAAGTGGTTTTAAAGAATTATTGATTAGATTTCGTAATATTAATGAAATGCTCTCAGCGCTGGATTCTCAGTTTAATGGCCTTAAGCCATTGACTGAGTCGCCAAAACGTAAAAAAATCACCGTTGGCTTGCATTACTTGGGCGAATCCCTACAATTACTTGTGAGTTCTCAACCGCAGACTCCTTCGGCCCCGCCCTTGACCCCATTATATTCAACCCCAATGATATTGAGAACGGAGGCGATAAAAGATTCGGTATACGAATGTGCCGTGGGAAAGGCCGTACCGCCGGTTATATCCGTAGTGTCCGCTGAGGGCTCACAATTAGCGACCGAACAGAACCCAATACCTAAAACCCCCCAGGGTTCCAAGCCCGGACTACCGGCCGAAACTGGTAATACTGTTAACCAGTCAGTATTGCCAAAAACCCTAATAGCAATACCACCAACAAAACAGATACTTGTTTCGCGGCTTTCCCCTGCTCAAATATCTGATAATGTAACCGCCTATAATCAAGGCAAAACTAAAGACGAAACAACTAAAATAAAGGTGGAAAAATTTAATATATCTTCTTTCAAAATAAATGTCCCTAACGAACTCTTTAACACGATATGCTCTGCAAACTTCTGGCCAGAGTTTGTTGTTGTTAAAGAGTAAGAAGCTAAGAAAAAAAAGGCCAGACCATATCATTGTGCCGTTCCCCAGTTCTAAAAAACAAAATAACTCTCTCCTTCTTTCCTATCACAATGCAAGACGCTTACGTAGTAAGCTCCCAAAATTGTATTCTGATAGTCATTTGGTTGTATCCCAGGTGATTATGTGCACAGAAACCTTGTTAATGCCGGAGATCCTTAGCTCCGAAGTTTTTTCAGCTATGTACACAACTTACAGGCTGTGTACTACAGGCTTACTAGCGTTCGAGGAAATCAACGATGTTGAATTCCGTTGTGTGAAGCTATTAATTCATGGTAGTTTTCTTTTTTAGTATATGTTAATACATTCCCCCATTGTCGGAACTTTATATTTATTCGAACTGCCTTTCCGCCATCCAATCGGGGTCCAATCGACTTTTGGATAGGGACCAATTAGCAGTTCTAGATGATTTTGAATCCCTGGAGCTATTTGGTCCTCAAATAACTACAGCACAACACGATTTTATTTCGACATTTCGCTTTCTCAAGGTAACCATGTTCAAAATTCCATAGATTCCTTGCTTGATCTCAGCTTTGTCTCTGATCCGGCAAGAGTCAGTTTGGTTAGGGTGGTGCCACTGACGCTACCTGAGAATCCATGTCATCCTACTTTCGATGTGACTATCGATATTGGGATTGCTATGGATGCCATGGATATTTTTAAATTGCCATGAATTACATTTTTAAAGAATATGTTCCGTTATACCATCCGTCAACCCCAAACAAGCCTCCCTGGCTTAGTAAAGAGTTGACTCGCCTCAAAAACAGCTTGTTAGTGGCTCGTTCTAATTTCACCGTGCTTAACGCGCAGTGTTATAAAAACTATTTAACTCCTTACAGGGTTCAGTTCTCGCAGGACAGTTCACAAAAATGTAGCAAAATGGTTGCTTACAACTACAGAGGAATCTCCAAGTTGTCAGCCTCGTAACGTAATTACTACCCATTTGCAGCGCCTTTGTAGATCAGTAATTCCTCAATGCCAACATGGATTTATTAGACGTAGATCAACGTCAACTAACCTTCTGGAGCTAACCTCTTTCATTCTAAAGGGCATCCAAAAAAATTTACTACCATTTGCATGCATTTGCTGCACCTTTGTAGATCAGTAATTTCTACATGCCAATATGGATTGATTAGACATAGATCAACGACAACTAACCTTCTGGAGGGCATCCGAAAAAATTCGCAGTCAGATGTCATTTATACTAACTTCAGTAAAGCACTTGACTCAGTTAATCATTCCCTTCTTGTTAGGAAACTCGACATGATGGGTTTTTCCGTTGATCTTCTTAGGTGGATCTCAAGTTATCTTCGGGTTACCTCTGGTGTCCCGCAAGGGAGTCATCTTGGTCCCTTATTGTAAACATTATTTATTAACAACCTGCTCAAAGTTCTGACTAACTTAAGGGTACTCATGTATACTGACGACGTTAAACTTTGCGTGCAGTACAAGGACGGCTCTCGGCAGCCGGATTTACAAACAGATCTTAATAATTTTCAAACATGGTGACAGGTAAAGACAGGGGTGTGCTTGTCTTTATTAAACGATGGTCGAAGGAATTCGATGACCCTTATGTTATGAAGAACTTGAACTCCTCGTTAGTCTATCCTAACTTAGAGTACGGATCCTGGGTTTAGAGTCCCCAGAAGCAGTGCAAAAGAACTTTTTACTTTTCGTTTTACGCGGCTTAGACTGGGATGTAAACTTAAGGTTAGCCTCCTATTCCAGCAGACTTCTCCTGATTAACCTATCTTCCGTAGCCAATCGTAGAACGAACTTATTAGGTCAGTTAAATTGCCACGTAGCATGTAAAAACACTAGATCCTATTTAGATATAGATGGATGCCTTAGAGTATTATGTGAAGATTATATTGATTTGTTCAAAGTAATAACAAGGAAGCAAGGAATATTCGCAAAAATCAATACGAGTATGCTGCAATAATTTTTATAAATTTTGGCCATAATTACATATTCTTGGTTTGTTCTTAATTTAAGAATGTCATTCTATATTCCATATTTTTCACGTTCTATACTTAAGATTTTTTAATCTTTTTTCATGCCACAAAAAAAGCTTGAGAGATGTTGGAATCAAGTTTAAATCCAGACGAAAAAAGTCCATAACCATGATCAACTAAAAATGTTCTGGTTTATTAGAAGAAGGCATCTCCGAACTCATAAAGTATATATATTCTTGATTAGCATTAGTAGCCGAGTCGATTTAGAGACTATACGAGCTAGAGCTACCAAAGAAGTAACTGCATTTGTGTTGGTAGCTCCAATGGATGTTGCTCAACATGTTTCTAGCAAAATTTATACTTTTCGATGTTGCTCAGCATGTATCTAGCAACATTTTCAAATAATTAGACAAAGTGAATTAGCCTTGTTCATATGCCTTTTAATGTCACCCACAATGGTTTGGGTACCGGGTGTCTCACAACCGACATGTTTTTAGAATTGCTCGCGATTGTTGCTGGAATAAAGAAGCTGGTTTTAATACTAACAAATATTATCCTTTATTTTCAAATATAAATAATTGCACTTTAATATTATTATTATTATAATTACAATAATTATATATAAGATACTATAATAACTAAGAATATTATTGCTTAATTAACGTAATCTAGTATCGGGCCTCAGTAGAGTTTCATTTTCAAATCAGTCATTATTACAGTATCATCCGCAAATGTTGAGGTGTTTTTAAGATAGTACTGTGAAACATCGTTGCTGCTATAATATGTTATGGGTGTTTTGTGGAAGTCATATTTTGATTTTGTGAATTATATCCATACAAATAGCGGAAAACTGTCTTTAAAATGCATTCTATATTATGAAGGTTATCTGATTTACTTGATCAATGTTTTTCGTGAAAACCAAATCGGTGGGATGGCACTGTGGGCTTGTAAGTGTTACTCAATACGATTTAGGAGTAGCTTTTGAACTATCTTCGATAGACTCGGTAGGATACTGAATGGTTTATACTACGATGGTTCCGACTTGTCTTTCCCAGCTTTATTGATCCTTGTGATGACCGATTTTCTCATTTGTTAAGATAAGCCGCATTTTCATTCATGATGTTTACTATTATGGTACGAAAATATACAGAATATGAAATCAAAACCCGTCGATTTCGTTTGCTCTCTACTTTACTTGTCAAATTGTTAGATATGTAGCCACCGGAATTTTAATTATTGAGAGCAGAAAGCTATTTCTTGTTGAAAGTGGTTGGAAAACGTTTTCTATGTGGACGTCGTATATATTTGCCACTTCTATGTCGCTGCAAGCCTAATCCTTTGTTTTTGCATGTAAAGGTGATGCACTCTTGATTGGAGGACATACGCCAAGCTAAGCTTTCTACAGTGAGTGTCGTTTCCCGTTTGGATAGAGTTGCTCCATATAGAATACGTGGGATGTACTTCTTTCATCTTCTAGGGCTTTGTGTAGTATGTAGTTGGATATTTTGAACCGACAAAGCCATCTCTTATCCCGTAGCCGTTCTTCAATAGGCGAGAGAAGTCGAGATCCCCAGTATAAATGCTTTTCATTGTAGTTATTAGCTGCTATAAAGCGGTCACCTAATAGCTCAAAGAATTTTACAAGTTCGGTTTCGGAAATGGAGATGCGCGGTATACTGTGGCTAATAAGCTTTCTGTTTCGCTTTGAATTTCGATATGTACTGATAATGCTTGTGTATAAGTTTCATCAGAATAACAGTATCTCCAAGAGCCTTACCATCATGATGATTTGTCGCATAACAGTTATAGCCATTAATATAAAAATGATTTTATTGGAAGGGTGAGTTGATACGAGCAAAGTCAATTTTATGTTGATCTATGAACTACAAGAGTTAGTATTTGTACTGTGAAATGCCATTCGCATTCCGGAACGATATTTTTATAAAAGCCATCTAAACAGATTTTTCCACTAAGCAGTTGGGATGTATTTACAGGGGTATATTGGGTAGTAAATTCTGAGCTCTGATTTGATGTCTAATGTTGCACTATTCCTACAGTGGTTGAATGATTATCGGCTTAGAGACTGAGGTTTCGTCGGGTGATCGGGACTCGAGCAGAATTTCTTTGTTAGCTTAGGCGACTTTTTAACTCTTTATAGACAGAGAAATCTTTATAAATGTCATAACAACATATGCTTTTCGGCAGAATGGTCCTTCTTATTGACGGAGATGTGCATAGCAGCAGGTAACGCAGGCTCCGTGTAGAATGCAATAGGATTTCGTGTGTCAATATTCCTGGCAATTTGTACATTGGACCAGTTCATACCGTTTGTGGGCTTCTTCAACAGTGATTCTGCAGTAAACTTGTAGATTGGGTGGACTGCATATTTACTTTTAAGGACGCCTTTAGGCATCAGCTCTAATTTGTACTTTGGTTAGGAAATATATTTATATTTCTTCTATGTGTCCAGCTATTATCTCATTGATAGGAACGGTAGGATCGATCCCTTTGATCAATCCTAGCAATTTAGTTGGTAGCTTAGTTTTCAAATATATGGGTGTTTGTATACTGGTCGATTATCTTGTATTTCTAATTTCATTTATGGATGGACCCTTTTCCGCTATTTTGATCAGATGTTTTTTTAACCAATTCAGCACTATTTTCCTGACGAAGACGTGGCCTTAAGGGTTTTGAGCGTTAACATCTAATAATCGATAGTTTATTTGTTGTCATCGTCTTATTTTGGTGTGTGCTATCAGTTTGTTTGGTTAATCGAATGTTAGTGTTCTTAGTTGATTGTGTGATTAATTTTCTTTCTATTTGCACAAAGCGCTCGTTCGCCGGTGGCCAAAATCTTTGAAAACATAATGGCATCTCAAATGCAAGAGTTCTTCTATGACAATATGCTATTAAACTAGATACAATTGTGGCTCACCAATAAGAGAAGCTGTACTACAGCAATTACAAGTACATACGAATGCAATTGGGTAAAGCATATACATATGTATGAGGATGATGTAGAAACTAATGTTAGTAGTAGAATTAGTCAATTTTTAAATTGTATAGTTCTGTGTAATATTTGAAAGTTCATAGATTGGCAAAGGAGTTAGGTTTATTGTTAATATTAAATATGTCAAAAATGTAGTTAACTTGGGTGTATTATTTAATAGTACTTTGCAATTTGGAGTATGAAGTTCAAAGCACTTGGTTTCTGCGATATTCTGGACTTTCATAAATGTAGCTTTCAATTCGATATCTAGATAACACACAAATATTTCCATAAGCATATTTTTTATTTGAAGCTGGAACTATGGATTTATTTAAGTCGTCTAATGTTCATGTTTAAATCTAATATCTCAATGAATCTACCTAATTACATAGCAAACAAATTTGTGCATTACGGCAAAGCGACATTTTTTTGTTATTTTTCTCCTGAAATATTTTAAGAATGAGTTCTAAAATAAATGTATGCACAACTGGAGCTTTTTTTAAAAATTGTATGAGGTGCCGAATTTGATATTAATTTCTTTAAATTAAACAAAGCGTCAATAGCACCTTTTACTTCTAAAATTTCGAATATTAATTTTTTACGATTAATGGTAACATTAACAACAAATATATGAGAAATATTCGAACTTGGTTTTAATTCGGCACGTTGGTAGTAGACTTTAGTTTCTAGGCTAGATACTAGATAGGCTAGATAGTTTGCTGCTTAGGGTTGTAAGTAATAATAATATTATTTGTAATTGATTTTTTTTTTCAGTTATGCTTTTTCATTTCTTTTGAATGGAGTGACGGATTGGAACGATGTACATTTTCCACTAAACTAATCTGCTTTTGAAAAGTTAGTTAGTATGCAGTTTCAAAGAGCTTTACACTACCTTTCGATGAATATATTAATGGTTCAATTTTACGGCTCTATATACATAGTGGTCATCATTATTACCACGGTGCTCTCGGTGCTCGGTCTACAGTATTAAAGTTTCATAAGTAAACATACAAATTAAAATGTATTAAAGTGTTAAGATTTATTGTTTTTTTTTTCGGTTTCTGTAATCTTCATTGCCTTCTATAAGATTGTCCAATTTATTGAATTATAAAAGTGTTTCACTCGAATTTAATACACCCTTCACAAATCACTATTGACTTTCGGCAATTTTATCTCTATGGCTTCAAAAGCGTTTGGTTTTATGTCGGCAGGAAAAGCTATTAGGAAATGTTGTCCCGTAAAGTATAGTAATCAAATGGCGATGAGATAATTCATATGCATGCAAAGAACACATTTTTAAAAAAAGCTTATGACTCCGTTTTTATTTCCTGTGTTTACCTCAATTCTGTTGTAGCCAACAGCCGAAAACGAATCACGGAAGTCATAGAATTTTTCTGAATACCACATTTATTTGTTTATATTTAATGATGTATTTGTAAAATAATTCTACAAAGTTAGATACTCACATAAATGTAAGTTAAATATAATGGAGTGCGAATTCAATGAAATCTGAATGCCTTAATACTGCCTTAAATACGAAACCAGTGGCAGTAGTCGACGCAATACTCTGCAGCATAATGCAGGGAAGTGAATACGTCAATAGTTCTTTTCCTACTGATTTTATTGAGTAAGACTTGGGGTTTATATAGGTCTATTTTGGGTTACATTTATCAGACACATGGTTATCCCGGTGGCGTGATCGCAGACTCTAGGGATAAAAGGACAGTTGCTGCCAATAAATAGGGAGGCAGCAAGGAAAGCGGGATTATTATTA
The DNA here is from genome assembly GCA_008042775.1 of Drosophila pectinifera. NCBI lineage: Eukaryota > Metazoa > Arthropoda > Insecta > Diptera > Drosophilidae > Drosophila > Drosophila pectinifera. Next base: position 9,913 of record VNKC01004005.1, on the reverse strand, counting down.
CTGATCAAGGAGCAAGGATAAGGATTCAAGGACTCAGGATTACGGATCAGCCAGCCAGGATCAATGAGCATCAAGGTCCTGCTGCGAGAATCAGGCGGGGAACCAGCAGGTCGAGCTGTAGGAGCTGTGCGGGTGGCTAGTTGTGCGCCAGGCGATGCACCGGGCCGACGGAATTCTGGCCACGGGCAGAACGGCCGAGAGGGGTTGCAGCATTGAGAGCATTGAGTTTGACCTGTTGGGCGTAACACCCCGCTAGTTCTGTCAGTGTGGTAGTAGAGCGGGCGATAGGACGGCGGTGGCGATAGGGCTACAAGAATTCAACCTGCCCGGCGAAATACCCTGCTAGCTCTCGCTATATAGCCGACTGACGAAACCATGAAGAGTGGCGTCGCAACAGGCGGTCAAGGATACAATTGTAGACATCAAAAGACAATAAATCGAGATAAATTTGAATCCACCGAGTGTCATAGGTCATTTGGTGGGCCAGAAGTGAGCTCTTTTCTCCTTGACGAAAGTTGTACAAATGGATAAAAAAATATGAATAGAAAAATATTAAAAACTTTTAGATGACTCAAGAAAGGTTTCTTGCCAAGAATGTAACAAAAATAGCATACGTCTAATTAAAGATTCCTGCAGTTTTAATTTTGCAATCATAAATTTGAGGAATTAATTCCCTTGGCAGCCCTACATATTGGCCAGCAGACTCCAGAAATCTTCCAGACTTAATTAATTTTTACTGATTAATTTTTCTTCTTTGAGGCCCCGAATCCGATTGGCTTAAATACAGGATGTAAATAAGTTCCCACACAGAACTATCTCATTAGTTTCACCGCGAAGGAGACATAGGCTGCCCTACTAATGCTCTGGAAATAAACGGCAACCAAAATCTCAACACTATGTAAAATAAAATACTCGGGCATATTTGTGTCTTTCGCGTGTTATTTTTGTGATACTCTGAGTGGTTGTAAGGTTGTAAGAAATGTTTGGCAGCGATTTATGAAAGTCAAGTTATGACTTCTAGAAGCTTCTTAATTCCTGTACAAATTAATGCCATTGAATTAAATAAGGAGTTTTAGAAATCAGACGAACACATGGCACTTGAGTCTTTTTTGGAAGAACTCTTCTAGAAAGTGTAGAGCTCTAAGTTGCGTGAGCACAGGACGCAAGCATATGGAAAGTAAAGTGTGAAAGGCCAAAGTGCATAGAGTTACAGGGTGAATTTCAGAGCTTGTGTTTCGCGTGTTTAAAGAAAACAGAAATAGGGGATATTAAGTTGTCAGAATTTTTACTACCAGCTAAGAGGTTTAGTCGGACGTATCCTTGATGACTACAAACCATAAAGGGCTGCTTATTGTTTAGTCGAAATGAAGACTGTGATAACCAGTTAGTTGACATTCCAGACGCTTAAACTAAAGATCATAGAGACGTGTACTTCGGAGTACGCTCCTATAATCGTACTCGTTGCAGAACAAAATAGAATGAAGATTAAGTGCTGCAAGTGTCAAATTTTGCAAAGTAAAGTCGATATTCTGGGGTACAATTAAAAACGGAATATCACATCCAGTGCTGAGAAATTGCAAGCTGTAGCAAATTTTCCCATTCCTTTAAATAGAAAGCTATTTAAAGATTCCTTGGCTTAACCTCGAATTTCAGAGCTTTTCAGGGAGCTAAATAATTGGAAGATTTGCTACGGAAAGATTAGAATTTCAAAATTAAGAAATATGCAGCATGTAGTATTTCAACAAATAAAGCAGATCCGATTTATAAACCAGTGTTAAAGATGTAATATAAATAAATGTGTAAGGAATGATAAAAATTAGCTAGAGACTCACACAGACGCGTTGAGGATTGGTTTCGGTGCATTCCCCTTACGAAAAGAAGATGGACTTGAATGACTCCTAGTAATCTATGAATCCCGAAACAAAACCGTGTGGGGAAAAATATTACTCATTCGAGTTAGAGTCATAGGAGCCATGACGAAATGGGGTGCAATCGAATTTAAAATCATCGCTGATTGCGATGCGATCGCAATTCAAATCTAACGTTCTTTTTCAAAGTAAACGGTCGGGTATTTGTTTTGCGCTTCGATTTTACGTTAAATCTTTATTTTAAACCACCCGGGTCTTATTTAAAGCTAATGTGTTGTGTTTATTAAAGTACCAGTTCACTTCGCGTGTGCATGCAGAGGAAAAATAAAAGTGGTTTTAAAGGGGTAATGATTAGTTTTTGTAAAAGTATTTATATGTTTCGGAGCTGGACTCCCAGTTGAATATCCTGTTACATGAGTCCCCTAAGCGCAAAAAAAAAACGGTTGGCATTCCGCAATTGTGCGGATCCCTTCCACACGTTGCGAGTTCTCAACCGCAAACTTCTTCGGCAGCGCCCTTGACCCCATTATATTCGGATGATGAATAATTCGGAGGTCAGTGGTCGATTAAAGACTGTGTCCGAATGTGCAGCGGGAGAGGCCGTACCTTCAGTTAAATCCGTGGTGTCTGCTGGGGGTCACAATCAATGATCCCACAAACACTGCTCCACAAACTCCTCAGGGTATCATCCAGTCTGTATTGCTACAAACTTTTATAGCTATACCGCAAGCTCTTATGCTAATAATATTTCATCTTTAAAATTAAATGTCAAAATTGAACTCTTTAACACAATATACTCTTCTAACTTGTTTTCAGAATTTGTTGTTGTTAAGGAGTACGAAGCTAAGATAAAGAAAAAGCGGCCAGTTTTCCTAGGCCATAACATTGAGCCCTCTACGTCTTCCAATTTGTTAGTTCCAAAGAACTAACAAACTCTCTCCTCTCCGATCTCACGTCTAAATAATTAACAATTAATATGCAACGATATTGAATTTTCTCTATTGGAAGCTATCAATTTATAGTAATTTCACTTTTTTTACATGTTCCTATTTTCTCCCATTTTCGGAGCTATCATTCCGCCTTTCAATCGGTCTCCAATAGACTCTCGGATAGAGATCACTTATTAGTTTTAGGTGATCTTAACATTCCTACAGTCATTTGGTCCACAAATAAATAAAGTAAATACTCTTTGAAATACAGCACAACATTTTATTGATATTTGGTTAAACACGCTGTCTCAAGTCAACCATGATCGAAATTTCTTCTCTGCTTTGTCTCTGATCCGGCAAGGGTCAGATTGGCTTGGATGCAGCCACTGAAGCAACCTGAGGATCCATATCAGCCAACTTTCGATGTGACTATTGAAATTTTTTTTGGGTTTGAGAATTGAGTTTTTCCATCTTCGATGTAAACTGATCCATTTCAAAGCGGAGGGACAAAGAAATTACAGTGGTAGGCAGCTATATTCAGTATATTTTGATAAACGCGAAAGCTGGATTTCTGTCTTGCAAAATATTCTCAACATAGCTGCCTAATTTAAATCCAATCGATAAGGTGATAAGTCTGTGCTTTAGTAACTTATTACATTGATCACGTAAGCCACTGGAACTCACATAGAGTTAGTAGTTGTCGTTGCTTTCTCGAAATACATTTGGTTAGTTACACGTAGCACACGAGTCGAAGTCTAAGTAAGTATCTTAGTACCCACACATGTTTGTAATTCAAACCTAAGTCTATTAAAATCTAAATATACTATTATTTTTATATAAACCGTTGTCTTTGGAGTTAATTACTGCATTACTGAGGGATTTTCGAAGCCGTAGTGAGGAGCAAAAATACACTGAAAATTTCTAAGTGCGGGTAATAAAAACTACTTCGCAGACGACTTCCGCCGAGATACCCAATTCGAGCAACATGCCAAATAGCTCATCACCTCCTGGAAAGTTGAGAAGTGGCTATGTGTCTGACATAGCAAAAAAACGAACATAAGTGTAGCACATAACGTTTACTGTCAACAGACAAACGTGCCGTCCGCTCTCCTTTAATAGTAGGAAGATCAACGAAGTAACTTAACTCGAATAGCCTGGTGGAGATACATTGAATGCATCAAACTACATTTTAAACTAAAAGACAATAGGCTCCCCTGGATTATTTGAGCTCGATAGCCCCTGAGTCCGGACTACAAAGTCCTCCCTTACAATTTCATTCTTAAGCTATTCTGGACGTATGACTCCCAGCTATAGGGGAACATAGACATTACACAGCACACAATAAAAAGTCTGGAGAACTAAAGTTAAATACTTTCTGTAAATGCCTTTAGAAACGTCTCTGGCATCAAAAAAATTAACATAAATACTATGAATATGGGAAGAGAAGAAGGTTACGAATATCGCATTGCAGAGACTTGTTAGACTGGTAAAAAGTAGCAAAAAGATTATAAATGTTTTAAGATGAGAATGGAACGATCGTAGCATCTGTATATATACCGAATTTGGGACGTATTGATACATTATTTGATTGTTTACCCGCTGAGTAAGTTTTTAAATATTTTGTGTACGACCTTAATTTTTTAAGAAAAATTCAAAAAGTATTTAAAGAAATATTAATATTATACTAAATATTAAAATGGTCTTTCCGTGATCATCTAACATAGGAAAGGGAGGGCTTCTGAAAGCATTTTCGAAGGTTTTGTTTCTGACAAAGACTAGGCCCAGTAGCCTGTCTATATGGTTCTTTATAACGTTAACTTTCCGCAAAAAAAATTAAAATAGTATGAGCTGAATATTCCCAGGAAAGGTTAAAGTCACCTATCATATAAAGATGCTTCTCACCAATAATTGCAGATGACTGCAAATGAATTTACAAAAGGTGAATAAAAATACGTCATATAAGGTGAAATGTAAAAACAAGTTCGGTAAATTAATACATATATATATTATATTTTTATGAAATAAATTCAATGAAATGAGATTGTAGTCTATGTAGAGACTATTTACATACACCGCACTCAGTATTTCTAGTGGACTTCGTTCAGTTTTGTATAGAAAATTTAACAAATTTAACTTTTATAGGTTATGTATATATCATAGGTTTTCCCTGCTAACTCTTCATGGCTCACGCCATATCGTTGGTCTATTACTTTTCATATCAAAAAGCAGTTACCATCAAAGCAGTATTTATATTGGTAAATCCATTCACAGGCTAATCTGAAAATTTTTGGCTTTTTTAAGTATTTTTTTAAGTAAAAGTAATATTCTTCAGATTCCAAAGTTTATGCGATGTCAAACAAAATTTTTTTTAGAAAACCCTGTTCCCTTCGTGGCAACAGTCTAAATAGTGTTTTAAGAAGTCGAATTATTTGGTCCTATTGCTTTCTTTATCTTTTAAGGATTGGTCTTGACTAAAAGACCTCCCTATCTATGACATAGTAGCGCCTTTTTTTAAAAAGAGACTTTATTTAACGAACATTCGACTTTAGGAGTAGAGCTTCTTTCAACTTATCCTCTTTCACTCACTCACATAAGATTTTCTCTATCAAAGTGAACTTTATTATTTTTCTATTTCGTGTTATATCTTTATATTAAACCACCGGGGTTTTTTAAAGCTTTTATATTGTGCACTTGCAGCTTTTTTGAGTATTAATAATCCGTTGCTCCCGCTCTCTCTTCCTGCACGTAACTACACATTTTTGCTCTCCTTTTATACTTACTATATCTATATCTAGTAATATTGTCTGCGTTGTGAAATGCTGCAAGATTGTAATACTAGTATTATGCACGCCAAGTGACCCGATATTGACAGGGAAATTATGTGTTTTATAAGGCAAACTTAAAGTGGTCTTAAAGAGGTGATAATAGAATAGCTTGTTACATCAGTCCGCTGAGCGCTAAAAAAACAGGGTTTGCCCAGCGCATTTGGGCGGATCCCTACAACACGTTGAGAGCTCTCAGCCGCAGACTCAATCGGTACCGCCATTGACCCTATTATATTTAACCCCAATGACTCTCAGATTAGGGGCGATAAACGACTCAATATCCGACTGTGCCGCATAAGAGGTCGTGCGTCCATTTATATCCATTGTGTCCACAGAACTTCATACAGAACTCCATTCAAAAAACGCCCCAGGGTATCAGGCACGGACTACAGGTGGAAATGAGTAATACAGACAACTAGTCTATATCACACTATGTCATTGACTATATTACAAAACAAAAAAAAATATTTAATATATAGGTTTAAAAATTAAAATTTTCTTATGTTTGGGATATTTCATCTTTCAAAATAAATGTCACAAACGAATACTTTAATACAATATGCTCGGCCAATTTCTAGTCAGAGTTCGTTGATCTTAATGAGTACGAAGCTAATAAAAGAAAAATCTGCCTGTAGGAATAAGTCTTTCTAGGCCAGACCAAAGTATTATGCCCTTTACAATTTTTTAGTTCCAAAAACTAACAAACTCTCTTCTTCGCTCTCTCTCCTTCTCTCCTATCGGAATGCAAGCGACTAAAGTAGTAAGCTTTATAAATTGCATTCTGATAGTCTTTAGTTTACATAGTGTTTACAGAAACTTGGTTAAAGTTGGAGATCATTAGCTCTTTAGTCTTTGTGGAAATCTCTTCTAAAATAATTTGAAAGGAATCATTCGTTCTGAATATCTAAGTTGTCAGCCATCCTAATACTTTTTAAAAATGTTATTACTTCACTTTTGCAGCACCTTTGTAGATCAGTAATTTCTCCATGCCAACATCTATTTATTAGACGAATATCAATGACAACTAACCTTCTGGAGCTCTCTTCGTTTATTATAATGTGCTTCCCGCAAAATTTGTTGAGAGATTGGGATTGCTATGGATGCCATGGATATTTTTAAAATGCCATGAATTACATTTTTAAAGAATATGTTCCGTTATACCATCCGTCAACCTCAAACAAGCCTCCCTGGTTTAGTAAAGAGTTGACTCGCCTTAAAAACAGCTTTTTAGTGGCTCGTTCTAATTTCACCGTGCTTAACGCGCAGTGTTATAAAAACTATTTAACAGGGTTCAGTTCTCGGAGGACAATTCACAAAAATGTAGCAAAATGGTTGCTTACAACTACAGAGGAATCTCCAAGTTGTCAGCCACGTAACGTAATTACTACCCATTTGCAGCGCCTTTGTAGATCAGTAATTCCTCAATGCCAACATGGATTTATTAGACGTAGATCAACGACAACTAACCTTCTGGAGGCCATCCGTAAAAATTCGCAGACAGATGTCATTCATACTAACTTCAGTAAAGCATTTGACTCCGTTAATCATTCCCTTCTTAGTAATAAGCTCGACTTAATGGGTTTTCCTGTCAATCTTCTTAGGTGAATCTTAAGTTATCCGAAGAGCAGGACGCAGGCGGTCCTCTTTAAAAATATCTTATCTAATGTTCGCCGGGTTACCTCTGGTTTCTGGACCCCTTTTCGCTCCCATTGTTCATGAACAACCTTGCCAAAGTTTTCACTAACTCTGGAGTACTTATGTACGCTGACGACGTTAAACAATTCGTACAATACAAGGACGGCTCTCGCCAGGCGGATTTACAAACATTTCTTAATAACTTTCAAACGTGGTTTAGTACAAACTTATTAAACTTAAATGGTATTAAATTAAATCTTAACTATAACTCTTTGAAAAAAATCACTCTAGTTGACGATTTGAGTGTCGGCTTAGATCCTAAACTCACATTAATCATATTTCGTGCATGGTGAATAAAGCCAGGGGAGTGCGTTGATTTATTAAACGTTGGTCTTAGGAATTTGATGACCCTTACGTTACGAAGAACTTATACACTTCGTTAGTCCGTCCCTTTCTAGAGTATGGATCTTGCGTTTGGAGTCTCAAGTGGAATGCAAATAGTAAACGCATTGAATCAGTTCAAATGAACTTTATACTTTTCGTAACGATAGAATGTAGATCGTAACGTAGAACGATGCTAAGAGGCATCAGCTTCATATCTAACCTAGTCCGTGATGGTGAGGACAGCTATTTCGAAGTTAAGTGTGCTACATGGACTATCTTGCCCGCTGTCAACAAGACTTTAAAGTAATATATTTTTCTGATGCGATTACGATTAAAAGTAAGCAAACTTAATCATAACTAATAGTAAAGTTATTTTCCTTCTTAATTTTTTCTAGACAATGTATTCGCTTCTGATAACAACAGACCTTAAACTCTCTTTGGAATAGAATACGGATTCTATTCCAACATTATATTCAATATTTATATCCATAACAATATAATTTACACATTCTATTTTTACCGCTGTTCTTAAGTCAGTTGTTTTGAAAAAAAAGACGACCTAATAAATCCGTTATATTGTGAACCACTCGGCAATACTGCAGAAAATTAAAAAAAAAATACTGGTGACATAACTTTTGCAGCCCTGAGTCCATATTAAACGCAAAATATTTCCTTACTCTACTTCCTATGACTATTTCGAGGTCTAGGGCGGCCTGCACTAATCAATCGGAATGTCCGCAATAGGTAAGCTCAATGGAACAGGCTTACATTGCAATTAATCGCAAGACCATTTGTTGGAAGACTTTGGGAGTAATCTGGAATTTCTGTGGTTTTCATGCGTTCAATAGCTATCTTTTGCCATAAAGCCTTCTTTGTATCGTTCCTAACGAAATTGCAATAAAAAAAGGCTTGGTTTATTGAACCACTTTTTAGTTCTTTGAAAAGTCACATCTAAATATAAAATATCTGGGTTTATTTGTCACTCAAAAGTTTATCAGAAACTGTTAAATCAGAGCGAGACGAAGCTCGTTGAAAATAAGTCTATGTTATTTGTTTGAACTCGTTAAATCCCATTGAAATAGGTATTATGGGTGATTTATTATCATCTGAATTATTACTTATTATTATCTGAAGCACACCTGAAGGCATTAAGCTTGAGCGTGGCGAAGATCGCAGAGTCCCTAGTAATAAGCTAAAGGCAACATGTAGCGCTAGGATATAACAAAGTAAATAAATAAATAAATATTACTAAACTACATTAGTCATACACTTACAACTGAGTTTTTGCAGAGCGGTAAATGCAACAACATCTAACGACTATATTTAAGATGCTAAAGTTCCGCAATACCATGAATTTTTCTACCAGCCACCGTCTAAAAATAAGTCCAATTCCTACAAATTTACATTTAAAAAAATCGGAAGATGCTACATTAAAACAGAATGTTTTTAATTTTGAATTGATGACTCTACGAAATGGACAGTCACACACATACACACCTACCAACTGTGAACATTTTTAAAATCTCATTGTAAAGTTAAACTTTCTTTCCGAAAGTTATTCGTGGACCAATTGCTGAATTAAAATTTTTTTAGAAACCGACGCGCAAATTAAGTCACATATTGAAAAATATATATTCACCTCAAATGTTAACTTAAGCCCAATGTAAAAAATTTGTGTTCGCTTACTAAAGCTTACTTAATAGTTGTTATTTACAGACTGGACTGTTAAGTTAAGGTTTGCAATAGGAAAAAATTAACTTGTATCTATGTCGAATACGTAAACTTTAAAAAATTAAAAGATTATTTACTTCTGAAAAAGCATGATCAAAGTCATAGTAAAATTCCCCACAGTGCACTGGTCCAATTTAAGCTCAAGCAGAGATTTTTTTTTTATCTCTTATTTTAATCTGCATAAATTCGGCTATTCACAAAAAAAACCATTTTACATTTTCGTTTTGGTTTTGGAGCATGAAAAAAAATGTGTGATCAATTTTACATAAACAAGAACATGTAAAACTTATGGAATTGATTATTTGGCTATTTTTTAATTTATTTGATTAAGGATAAGGCTTACTTGGCTGCTAGGATATATTATCTTCGTCTCTGCAAATAAACTTTTCAATGTTGGTTTTAAATTTTTATTATATGGGATTATATGCCTTTAAGGCAACGAATTATAATATATATGTATATATATATATCAGGTTGCCTTCATAAAAAAACCAAAATGACAAGATCGACTCTGGTAAATGTGATCACGAATATATACATA
>VNKC01004003.1:0-114091 GCA_008042775.1 Drosophila pectinifera | reverse complement strand
AGGTTAATTAATCTGCATATTTAGTTTGGGAATTCAAGAAAATAAAATTTTTGCCAATTTTTGGCAATTTTAATGATGTAACCCCTTATAAAATTTCGAAAAATTGGCCAAAATTTTATTTCCTATTCTTTTAAACATTTTATTGCTAAATAATCGGAATTTTAACTGCGAATCGGAAAATGCACGGCATTTGGCTATCAATTAATTTTTGGCCATAATATGCTCACCAGAAGACCTCAAAATTCGCATTTTTGAGTAGGCAATTTAATACCCTTTTTTTTGGACAAGTCAGTGTGAAAAATAACCATAACTAAGCCAAAATAGCCTTAATTTCAAATCGGAAAGCGGTGGTATATTAGTTTTTATTAGGTTAATTAATCTGCATATTTAGTTTGGGAATTCAAGAAAATAAAATTTTTGCCAATTTTTGGCAATTTTAATGATGTAACCCCTTATAAAATTTCGAAAAATTGGCCAAAATTTTATTGCTAAATAATCGGAATTTTAATTGCGAATCGGAAAATGCACGGCATTTGGCTATCAATTAATTTTTGGCCATAATATGCTCACCAGAAGACCTCAAAATTCGAATTTTTGAGTAGGCAATTTAATACCCTTTTTTTTGGACAAGTCAGAGTGAAAAAAAACCATAACTTAGCCAAAATAGCCTTAATTTCAAATCGGAAAGCGGTTGTATGTTAGTTTTTATTAGGTTAATTAATCTGCATATTTAGTTTGGGAATTCAAGAAAATAAAATTTTTGCCAATTTTTGGCAATTTTAATTTTTTTATAAAATTTCGAAAAATTGGCCAAAATTTTATTTCCTATTTTTTTAAACATTTTATTGCTAAATAATCGGAATTTTTGAATTGGAAATTGGATAGTCAATTGGGAAATATTAGTGAACAACCTGGCTTGCGTCTGTGCTAGCTAGCGACACTGCTTCGATAAATGGTTCGAAGCCCGATAAACACTGCTCCCCAAACTGCTTGGTTTCACTGCCTGCTCGCAACAGCTGATTGGTTCGAGTCTTAGCTTAGATCTAAAACAATTTCTCTATATAAACTGCTTGCTTGCAGGGCTTAGATAAGGTTAGAAACTTGGATGAGTTGTGATAAAGCAGTGTACAGGTTTGAAACGTTGGCGAGTGCCAACGTCATAAGACCACAAATATTCGCATTTTTGAATCGGTATATTAAAATCAATTTTTTTTGGACAAGTCAGAGTAAAAATAACCATAACTAAGCCAAAATAGCCTTATTTTCGATTTTTCTAAATTTTATAAGGGGTAGAAACAAGTTGGGTGGTCGATTTGTCAAATGGATATTTAAGCCACTTGCACATCTTAAATTTGCCCAAACTCAAAATTAAACATTAGTAAGTTCAATTCTTAACATGCTATTTGACTCGATTTAGTTGATTATTTACGAAATAAATAAAAAATAAAATACCACCTCCGTGTTCCATACCCACCGTTCCGATTCGACACTAACTATGCGACGGTAATTTGACGTACATTATATAATTTTAAAGCAATTTCATTACTCTGACTTAATACCACACAATCTCTATTCTGGTATTAATTGAATATTTTTGTGCGATCGATAAACAGCTACACTGCTGCAATTTTGGCGGCAAAATATTCGCACACCGAAGCATCAAACAAAAGAAAGCGACGCAGAAAGTTGCATATATTTACTAAACTTGCTTTATTTAACGTTATTAACCGAGTGAAATGGAGGGTTTCGACGATGCAGGTGTGTTCTTCTCTGACAATTTCGGCAACGACAATCAGCCGGATGCGCAGATCAACCTTCAGGCGTTGAAGAAGAAGTACAAGGATTTCATTAGGACCTTCAACGAGGAGAACTTCTTTTACAAATACCGGTGAGTGAGCGCGTCTTTTCAGAGCCAAATCCTCGTTCTAATCTTTGTCTTCCTATGCAGCGATACTTTGAAGAGGAACTACCTGAATGGCCGCTACTTCCTGGAAATCGAGATGGAGGATCTTGTGGGCTTCGACGAAGCTCTGGGAGACAAGCTGAATAAGCAGCCGACGGAGCACTTGCAAATTTTCGAGGAGGCCGCTCGAGAGGTGGCCGACGAGATAACAGCACCGCGGCCGGAGCACGAGGAGCAAATGCACGACATCCAGATCCTGCTCAGCTCCAATGCAAACCCCACCAACATTCGCGAGCTGAAGTCGGACTGCGTCTCCAAGCTGGTCAAGATCGCCGGCATCATTACGGCCGCCTCGGGGATCAGTGCCAAGGCCACGCGCATGTCCATCATGTGCCAGTCATGCAGCACGGTCATTTCGAATCTCAAGGTAAACCCGGGTCTGGAGGGCTACGCCTTGCCCCGCAAGTGCAATACGGAACAGGCGGGCAGGCCCAAGTGCCCGCTAGATCCCTTCTTCATCATGCCGGACAAATGCAAATGCGTCGATTTCCAGACTCTGAAGCTGCAGGAGCTGCCCGACTACGTGCCGCAAGGCGAGATTCCCCGTCACTTGCAGCTCTTCTGTGATCGCTCGCTCTGTGAACGTGTTGTGCCCGGTAACCGGGTTCTCATCCAGGGCATTTACTCCATCCGCAAGGTAGGCAAGCCATCGCGCCAGGATGGTCGCGAGAAGGCCGTTGTGGGTGTGCGTGCACCCTATATGCGCGTGGTGGGCATCTCTGTGGACTCTGAGGGCGCCGGCGCGATTTCCCGCTATAGCAACATCACCAGCGATGAGGAGGAGCACTTCCGTCGACTGGCCGCCTCCAACGACATTTACGATCGCCTCTCGAAGTCCCTGGCCCCCAGCATTTTCGGATCGCGGGACATCAAGAAGGCCATCACATGCATGCTCTTCGGCGGCTCCCGGAAGCGTCTTCCCGACGGACTTTGCCGTCGTGGCGATATTAATGTTCTGCTGCTGGGTGATCCCGGTACAGCAAAGTCACAGCTGCTCAAGTTTGTGGAGAAGGTGGCCCCCATTGCCGTGTACACGTCGGGCAAGGGCTCTAGTGCCGCCGGTTTGACGGCTTCCGTTATGAAGGATCCACAAACCCGGAACTTTGTGATGGAGGGAGGCGCCATGGTGCTGGCTGACGGTGGCGTGGTATGCATCGATGAGTTCGACAAGATGCGCGAGGACGATCGCGTGGCCATTCATGAGGCTATGGAGCAGCAGACCATATCGATTGCCAAGGCCGGCATCACAACCACTCTGAACTCGCGATGCTCAGTTCTGGCGGCAGCTAATTCCATCTTCGGCCGATGGGACGACACAAAGGGCGAGGAGAACATCGACTTTATGCCCACGATCCTGTCCCGTTTCGACATGATCTTCATCGTCAAGGATGTGCACGATGAGACGCGGGATATTACGCTGGCCAAGCACATCATCAACGTGCATCTTAGCTCGAACAAGTCGGCGCCCTCGGAGCCAGCTGAGGGCGAGATCTCGCTGTCCACGTTCAAGAAGTACATCCACTATTGCCGCACCCACTGTGGTCCCAGGCTGGGCGAGGCAGCTGGCGAGAAGCTGAAGAGCCGCTACGTCCTCATGCGTAGTGGTGCCGGTCAGCAGGAGAAGAGCGCCGACAAACGTCTAAGCATCCCGATCACCGTGCGCCAGCTGGAGGCCGTTATTCGCATCTCGGAGTCGCTGGCCAAAATACGCCTGCAGCCCTTTGCCACCGATGAGCATGTGAACGAGGCTCTACGCCTTTTCCAGGTGTCGACTTTGGATGCTGCTATGACTGGAAGCTTGGCCGGCGCCGAGGGATTCACCACGGAGGAGGACCAGGAAACGCTGAATCGCATTGAAAAGCAGTTGAAGCGTCGCTTCGCTATTGGATCCCAGGTCTCCGAGCAGAATATTCTGCAGGTAAAGTCTTGATTTCTTGTTTTGGCGGGCTTTTTCTTACGTATTGAAGACATTTGTTCTTTCAGGACTTCTTACGGCAGCAGTATGAGGAGCGTACGGTTATGAAAGTTATCCATACCATGATTCGTCGAGGAGAACTGCAGCACAGAATGCAACGCAAGATGCTTTATCGTATTTGCTAGCCACTTTTCTCATATCAGTACCATTGTTAAATTTTCCATCAGTTTTTTGTCATATTCAAATTATCATTATTAACTTAAGCAAACAAAAATATTCTTTATACTTATGAGACAAATAAATTAAAACTTTAGATGCGGTCTTTATGTACTATAGCCTTAGATTCTAAATGATATAGAAAACACTAAGACCAGTTGACGGTAGAGTCAACTGGTATTTACTTTTATTATTCGCTTGCAGATATCCACCCTTTCCACTTACGAACTTGATGAACACAATTAACACCACAGAGCCGTATGCTCAAGGCAAAATAAATATATAAATAAATTCTCTTCCTAAATGTATTATTTTAAGTGATTTTAAGTACACAGTAATCAGTGGTTCTGTTTTTTTATAGCGTATTTAAATGTTTTCGTTTATTTTCAGAAGAGATTTCTATAACCAAATAATTCAACTAGAATGCTTGAAAAAGATTCAGAGCCCACTGACGGTGCTGCTTAATTTCCAAGACATTCGTTTTCTCGTTTTCCTTTTCCAGTTTGGTGCTCTCTAATTTGTGTGGGAACAGCCCGGTTAGACCAGAGGCAGCGTTGCGATGAGACATTAAATTTAGTTAGCTGGGGTTAGTGATCGATCCTGCGTAGCTCTACTTGCCGGCGGCAACGGCCTTGCCCGCCTTTCCGCCCAGCACTTTGAGCGCCGCTTCCACGAGATCTTGGACGCGTGGCAGGGCGTGCGCCTCTAGTGTTTTGGCGTAGGGCATGGGCACATCTACCCCAGCGCAGCGCCACACGGGGGCGTCCAGTTCGAAGAAGGTCTGGTCCTCCATGATCCGTGCACAGATCTCAGCACCAACGCCTGAAAATTGATTAGATTTAAGCATTAAGCGAATTAGTTGATATCGTTCACTATTTAACTTACCGTGCTGTGGCCAGCCGTTCTCTACAGTGATCAGATGATGGGTCTTTCGGACGGAGGCAAAGATGGTCGCCGCGTCCAGAGGACGAATGGAGCGCAGGTTGATGACCTCAGCCTCGATGCCTGGAAAAGCAAGGATATAAGTTAATTGCATTTGCATGTTATGTATAGCGACAAGTACCTACCCTTCTTGGCCAGCTCGGCGGCTGCCAGCAGCGATGTCTCCACCGCCTTGGAATGCGCCACAATGGTGATGTCCTTGCCAGGCCGCATGATCTTCGCCTTGCCGATGGGCACCACGAAATCCTTGTCGGTCACATTGTCGCCGATGGGAAAAGCTGTGCCGTACAGCAGCTCGTTCTCCAGCACCACGACGGGATCGGGATCACGGATGGCGGCCTTTAGCAGACCTCGAGCATCCTCCGAGTCGTAGGGCGAGACGACCTTCAGGCCGGGGCAGTGTGCGTACCAGGCGGCGAAGCACTGCGAATGCTGGGCGGCCACTCCCTGGGCGGCGCCATTGGGACCTCGAAACACAATCGGTACGTTGACGGCGCCGGCGGACATGTAGAACGTCTTGGCAGCCGAGTTGATAATCTAATTTAAGGGAAATAATTAGGGAAAATAGTAGATTTTTGGATGGATGTGCCGATGAACTGTAAAGTTAGATCTAGGCATTCTCCCCTGAGTAGCCAATACACCAATTCAAGTTAATACAAGTCGTATTTTATTGCTTCTCTTCCGATCTTCACTTAATTCCTAGTTTCTGTTTAATGATAAATGCGGGCAGGCGGCGTCCCTTCCAGAAGCGCGGCAGTGGTGTCTCGTTAGCTTGCCGTAGTATCTCGGCCACGTGCTGCTCAGCACTAAAGGCCTCCGCCTGCTTGATCTGGGCCATCAGCTTGGCCTGGAACGCCTTCTCCTTGCGCATTTCCCGGCGCTGGCGCACTTTGGCCCACTCGAACTTCATCTTGCGGCGCAGCTTCTTCAGCTTGTGCTTCTTCATCTTTCGTCGCCGGATGACGATAAGGCGTTCCGCCTCCATTTTGTCCGGTTTGCTCTTATCTTTCGGCGGGGAAATCACCTCGCCCACGCGATCTCTGTTCAGAATGTCGTTGATCTCGGCTATCCAGGTGGAGCGAGGACTTTCGATTATTCGGCTGAGCGGCAGTTGGCGATCCCCAATCGGCGGCCTGACACAATCGAGTATCTTTGCCTGCACGTAATCGGATAATATGGGTGGGGGTTGGATTAGTGAGGTCCGGTTCTTAGACTTGAGGAGCAGGTGCGCTGCGCCACCCATATTATCCCATTAAGCGCCGCGGCCCGGCCTTGCACTTGAATTGGTCTAATAGCTAGCTAGTGGAGTTTTGGGGCGATTGGGTTGGATTTTCGTGTTCTTTTCTTCTTTTTTTTTGTGGCAATGAGATAATATGAGTAGTTAGGCTACTGCTGGAGGGGGTGGAGTGTTTTTAGGGCTGGAGGATGCAGCAACTCACGTGGTCGATGGCCTGCATAGCAAAGTTGAAGGTCATGAACTCGCAGACGGGACGCAGACCGGCCATGGCGGCTCCAGTGGCGATTCCGGCGAAGCCCATCTCTGTGATTGGCGTGTCGATGATGCGCTTGTCACCATACTTCTTCCATAGACCACGGGAGACCTGAAAGAAGAGAAGAGAGTAATGGGAAAAGTAATATCACACAGATGAATAGAATACCCAAGGCGGATATGAGTTTCCTTTGAGAATGTCAACCTATAAGCAAACTATTCTTCTTTGTACGTTGTTATAATTAAGTCCCTGAGGACCAAGGGCCCAATTTTGTCAGTTATTTATTTGAAAAACATATGGAAGGCATTTGAAATTCGCTTGTGAGAATTGTATATATTTTACAGAAAGCTATATTTTATTACTTTAGAGCCGCTATTATATAGACTGTTTAAATCACTTTAAATCCATCAATTAACGAATGGGTTAAGAAGTAGGGATTGCATATTTTTAATATTATTGTGTATGCTTTGTTTTTGGTATTCTTTTACTTGCAAGTAACACGAATTCCCAATCAGCCAGTACTGTTGGATTAAACAAGCCGGTTCCCAGATATCTATAAACAGCTTCTGTCTACAAACAAATCGCAATTTTTTGGAGCAATTACGAATAATTGCCAGACACCTACACACATTCTGCGTGACCTTGCGAGTTTCGATCACGCATTCAGATTCGGATTCGGAATCATTATCAGCAGTTACATACAGCACGCATATCACCCCTCAGTCCTCCTCGCCCCTTCTCTTTCCGCATGCATCAGCTGTCAGTGCTGCCTGATGTTTACGTAATCAGAGGACCGAACGGAGAGAAAAGCCAGTGTGGTCTCACCTTGTAGGCACCGTCGTACTGGGCCACCTCCTCGCCGATCAGGAAGACGCGGTCGTCGCGGGCCAGCTCGTCGTCCAGGGCGCTGTTGAGGGCATCTCGCACGGTCATCTGCTTGGCGGCCAGGGCCTGGCTGGTGGAGAAGGCGCGCTGGGCGGAACACGCCGCCTGGGCGATTCGGGATCGGAGCATCTTCGCCGTGTGGTTCGCTTTCCTGTGTGGCTATCGGTATCGTTGTCCGGCTACAGGTGGGTATTTTGTGTTTTAAATCTGTTATCTAACTGAAAAGAGGTGAACAAGTATACGGACCGACTTTCGTCCCGAAATTTTGCTATGGAAATGCAATGGTGTGACCGTTGCGACCCCCTTAAAATGTACAAGTAAAAAATACTAAGTGTAGTGTGGTCTTAATCGGCGAAAAATACTTTTAACTTTAGTTATATATTTTTTAAAGCGTTTTCTGAGTTTTCTTTTATTAATATTTAATTTTAGTTTAATATTGAACCATTATATAATGAGCCGGGTCAAACTTCTTTCTCGTGAATGAGTTCTGTAGAATCGTAGGTGGCTTTTCTACTTAGCTCATAAAGCAGCCCTAACCGCTGTAAAATGTTCAAACTGCTTGGCGGCCTCCAGCGCTCCTTAAGTTCGTCGGCGCTTGGCTGCATATCACGGATTTGGTTTGGACCCCTTCCCAAGGACTCCAACTGGATCAAGCCGGGACGCGTCACCTATATTGAAGATGATGTAAAGAAAACGGCGGACATTATAAAAACTATGGATGGTGTGGTGGTGGTCCTGTTCAACAAGTCCCAAAGGAAGCTAATTTTTGTGCGTCAATTCCGAGCATCAGTATACCAGGGAATTTACACGGGTAGAAATGTAGTTATGTGCGAAGACGAGGCTGATCTGGAGCAGTTTCCCCCGGAAGTGGGAGTTACCTTGGAACTGTGCGGCGGCGCCGTGGACAAGGATAAAAGTTTGTCGGAAATAGCGAAGGAGGAGGTGCTGGAGGAGTGCGGATATGAGGTGCCCACGGAATCCTTGCAGCGTGTTTTTGATTATAGATCGGGTATAGGAACCTCCAGCAGTGCCATGACCTTGTTCTACTGCGAGGTCTGCGATAGTCAGAAGGTGACACCGGGTGGCGGTGTAGATCACGAGGTTATCGAGGTGGTGGAGTTGCCCGTGGACGAGGCCAGAAAGTTGGTCCAAACGGGGGCCAAGACGAATGGGGGACCCTCGTGCATGATGGGACTGCTGTGGTTCTTCCTTCACAAAGCGTCTAAGGGTTGAAATATTTCGGAAAAGTAAAATAAATACGTATTTTTTAAATTTCCAATTATAAATAAATGAATTTATTCTTCATAAATTCTTAGATAACTCAATCTATTTAACGAACTTTTCAAACCCAAAACCAGTGTTACCATGTTTGCCTGGCCCTAAATGCCAGAAAGCTTAGCTCCCAAAGCTCCCCAGAAAACAAACCATCTGCTTGGGCCCCCATCGCCGACTGGAGCTTTCGCAGTCAGCTGATGCCCGATGATAGTACCACTGCCTCTGCCCGTCCAGCGATAAATATTCGGAGCAGCATGGAGAACGTGTCCAAGATCTGGCTGGGGCCCCTGCCCGAGGACTCGCCGTACGTGAAGCCCTTCCGGCTGTACTACGTCCAGAATGGCAAGGAGAAGAACTGGGACCTGCTCAAGGTCCACGACAGCGTGGCCATCATCCTGTACAACACTTCGCGTCAGAAGTTGGTGCTGGTGCGCCAGTTCCGGCCCGCCGTCTACCACGGCGTCATCTCCAGCACCCTGGGCAAGTTCGACCAGGTGGACCTCCACAAGTTCCCGCCCTCCATCGGGGTTACCCTGGAGCTGTGCGCTGGGATCGTGGACAAGGAGAAGAGCTGGGCGGAGATTGCCCGCGAGGAGGTCTTGGAGGAGTGTGGCTACGATGTTGCGGTGGAGCGCATCGAGGAGGTCATGGTCTACCGGTGAGTGTGACTCCATATCCCATTCTAATATCGATAAAGGGGTTGTTAAAAAGCTCTAAAAAAACAATTACCAACTGGCTTAGCTCTTAAAACTAATAATTACTAACTAATAGTAATTTTCTAGAGTCGTAAAATATATCTAACTGCTGTCGTTTAGTTGCCAGTTAGTGCAATATGTATATATTCCGTCAAACTTCTGTAATCAGAGCTTCTGTAGAACTATTGCATTGTCTTTTCGTGCAATTGTTATCGCAGTTTCTCAATAACTGGTTCCTTTTCCATCTGTAAATGCTGATAACTTCACCGTCCTATAATCTTTAGTTAATTAAGGGATAAGGTTATTTTCAGCTTTAGTTGGAATAGACAGCCACGATATATTTGAGGCCTGCTATCTGACATGGTCAATTAAAGTCGTGGAGAATTTCAAGGTAATGAATGGAATTTCCGTGTTATTCTAGGAAATATTTCCAATCTTCAGAGACTTTTATTGTCTGAAGAGTGTTATAGAGAAGTTCGATGTAGCAGCTTATAAATATTAAGAACTATACTATTTCAATATTTAAAGAATAAACTCTATAGCTTCTAGATAGTCTTATGAAATTCTTAAAATGTTTTGAAATTCTTTAATACCCCTTTATTATTTGAACCACAGCAATAGATACTCATCTCTTTAAGTCTCTTATAGATCCGGTGTGGGTTCCTCGGGTGCCAAGCAAACCATGTACTACTGCGAGGTGACCGATGCCGACAAGGCCACCACTGGCGGGGGAGTCGAGGACGAGATCATTGAAGTGGTGGAGCTCACCCTGCCGGAGGCCCAGCGCATGATCCAAAAGGGAGCTGTGAACAACAGCCCTCCCAGTTGCCTCATGGGCCTGATGTGGTTCTTCGCCAACCGGGCTCCCAGTGCCCGCGTCTAGAAGGCAGACTTACGTGCTCTGGTCGTTGTTGACACTCACCCAGATAAGCGTCGGCCGTGATAAGATGATAAGACGAAGAGCATCCGCAGTGTTGCCTTACTAACTCGATCTAGATAAACACGTACTCAAACACTTTCCAAAACCGAACATTGTGAGTGCGCGAAGCGCATAATAGTCTATTCCGAAATTAAATGAAATTCGCCCGACGAGGCTCACCTTATGATATGTAATATGTAATAATCCCGGCCAGCTGTCCGCTCATGAATTCGGTCAAGTCGACGACACCCACCTCGGCAGCCAAGTGCATAAATCGTCTATAAATCAAAATGCCGCAAGTCGCTGTGGCTGCTGCGGCGGCCGCGGCTGCTGCTGCAGAAGCCCCAAACGGGTTCCGATCGGATCCGATGGGATCCCATCGCACCATATCCCCATCCCCATACCATCCCATCCAAACCGAAGCTGTGTGCCGTTTTTGGGCCTCCGCTGTCAGGCAGCGTGTTGCTGGGATCAGGTTACTTATTTATACACGGCCAGGGACTTTAGCTTCCATGCCCGCTCCTGGTGCTCCTGAGTGCAGCGAAAGAAATGGAATATTTTTAATTCATAGAGATTGCTAGATTGCATTCTTCGAAGTTTTATCTTCCCTCCTAAATATTTTCCAAATGATCACATTTGTTTCACTATAGAAAGGATTATTTTCTAGTAACTAAGTAAGAGTTTTTTATAATTTAAATTTTAAAATTTGTACAGGCAAGGTACTTTATTTCTTGAGTTCTCGATAATCCTAAATTTCCATACAAACTGCCAACGTATATTTATTTGCCGTGTACCTGCATCTATTCATCCTCCGGCAGCATCAGCTCCCATCCATCCCAGGTTCAGCGGTCATGGCGAGTGGTGGTGGCGGCGTGGAAATTTATTTACCTCAAAGCCATGATTTGGCAATATTTCAACATTGTAATAGAATTTCTTTCAGCCTTTTCAAACTTGACTTCCTTTTCGGCGGCCGGCCCCTGCCGCTGCTCGAGAGCTCCTGCTCCGAGAACTCCTCCACCGAGGGAGATCTCCTCCTACCTCCTCCGAAGCCTTCGCATGTGCGTGCATTCGATTTGCCGCTGATAATCAAGGCCGGTTCCCCGTGTTTGTCCGCTGTTCGCTTGCGTGTTAACCTCATGTAAATTATGGACCCGAGGCGGAGGAGCCGTCGTCGGCAGCAGCCGAGTCAACAAAAATGCGAGTGTTGAAATTATATTTAATTTGCATATATGTTGGCGGATGGCCAGCGGTCGTATCGTCCGTCCCCCGGGGGACTCGAGGATGCAAGTCAGTTGGGGGAGTTCCACGTGGATCAGGGTCAGGTGTACTGTCGACCAGAGCGATTTGCCACGAGGACTGTGGCGGAAAGTGGCTACCAAGAGGTTTCGATTATCTAAGAAAATAAATAAGGATTTTAAAATTTTTAAAGATTTTGCAAGTGCTTAAAATAAAAATGAAACTAAATCAAATGCCAAAATGTCCCTCCTTATTGTTAGCTGTCTTTTTGGCATTTCAATGAAACTGTCGAAGGTAAGGGTGATACTGGAAGTCCAATAAAAAACTAATATACACAGATGGGAAATAATTACAGAGTTTTCCGAGAACACCTCTGTAATAATAGGTAATTAAAGGATAATTCCGCGATTGATTAATTTTAAAGCTCTTGCACTTGACTCTGTGCTTTTATCATACGAGCATTGTACTCATTGGTATTATTTTTGCTTTGTGGAAAATTATTAAATTTAATTGTAATTCATTTAATATTCCCTGGAAGCTGTGATCCCAGATCAAAACTAATGAATGAGAGCGGCCTTCCTTTGCTGCTAATTTACCCTCAGCTGCGTATCCCAGAGCGATTTCTTTTGATTTGTCTAGCGACAGTTTCGAGGTTGCGAATTATTGCTGCCGTTGATATTGTTGCAGTTTCAGTTGCAGTTGCAGTTGCAGCTTCCGCATCACACTGAGCTCATCTGTCGCCTGTCACCTGCTCCCGTTTGAAGTGCCTGCCTGTGCTCCCCAAGGTGCAAATCGAAGCCAGTGGAGCCACTTGATTGCTTTTTACCTTTGCACGTGAAACAAATGTGGCAATTTTAGATATGAATTGGTCTCGTGTATTATTATATCGTGTCTTTTAATTTCTTGAAAATCGAGAGCTTACCGTCGCTCGCTGATAAATCCAATCAAAATGCCACCAAAAGAGACGGCAATAAATCCCTGTATAATAAATTAAAAAAAGGAACTATTGTAGTGATATTTCTGCACTCTAAAGTATCCTCTTCTATTTGTAATACCATCTTAAAAACTATTTCCAGTGCTCCCCTGTGGCTGTGCCTTTTGGCTTTTGATAGTTGCGCAAAGTCCAAGGTACAGAATTGCAATTATTTCATAATCACGTCCCAATTTATGTGCTGCCGGAGCAGCGGCAGCGGCAGCGGCGGCAGCGATAGGCCAGCGATTGCCATTTCGAATCAAAGCCTCTTTCTATTCCTGCGCACCCAACTGACCTCCAGTGCTCCGCACTACGTCCAAGCGCTGAGAACCCAATCTCAAAATGGCGTCCGCACACGAACGGGAGCGAAAAGTTGCAGGCCACTGGGATAGAGGGATAGAGGGATAGAGGGATTGGGCTGGGGATGGGGATGGGGATGGGGTCCAAGATGCGGCTGGGAGGCGGATGATATTCTGGGATGGAAGACGGAAGATCAAGAAATCGCGATCATGAGCTGTGCAGCTCGGTTTCCATGCGAAAATTAAGTGCAGTCTACCAACAATCATAACAACAACAACTAAAAATTACCTGTAAAACAGTTATGGGTTTTTTCTGGCTGTTGTTGTTGCTGCTGCTGTGGAGCAATAATGAAATTTTTTATCGGATTTGATTATAAGTTGCCCGGTCCGCTGCGGCCACCCCGCGCCGCCGTAATCTGCCAATAAGAAGAAAAGTAAGCAAGGTAAGGCCACACTGAAAGAAAATTGCGTAATTAATTTGAGATGAGCCTGTAGTATAAACTCTTTTAAATTGAAAACCAGTAAGAAAGCCAGCTAGCACTCCTAACGTAGAAATGTAATTTAACATGGCGGAAGATGACCGAGCATATGTTGCCAATCAAATGTTGCTAGAAACATATTTGGCATTATTGCTGCCTGGATATGGATGCTGCACAGGTTCATGATGAACAGTCTCTTGTTAATACAATAGCGCAAGGATATTAACTATACATATATTGGCATTCAACAGAAATTCAAGCCCGAGATCCTTGAATCCTCAGGATACCGCGGATAACAACTCTGGAGCTGCTGTGAACCTCCAGTTAATTTCTGTGACTCTAAGGTACTCCTGCCTTTTTCACAGTGCCTGGTTGCTGGTAGCTGCCTAGCAGGGAATGGCTATTGGGCCGGCGATCAGTCGGCCAGGGGCCGGAAAAGAGGGGATGCAGTGGCGCTGGTGGGGGGCAGCAGCTATGGAGCAGCAGCCGCCGCCGCTCATTGATTCCGCCTGCCGTCCGTCGCCGGTCTTCCGTCGTGATGCACTTTAATGAAATAAAATCTTATACTATCATGAGGCGCATGAACTGCACAGCCCGAACTGAAGTCGGAGCGGAGCTGAAGCCGGGGCTGAGCTGAGGCTAAAGCCAAAGCAAGCTGCAGTCCAAGTCCACTCAAAATGTATAATTATCTGGCGGTTTTATCCGTTTGCCAATATTAAATTTCTCATCACGCCCAGAGACCGGAGCGCGGCCGGAGAGAGGAAAATGCTGCTGAAGTTGCTGCTGCTCCCGGAGCTGCCGCCTCACCTGGGGTTCTTTTCAGGTGGCGGTGCGGCAGGTGGGGTGGCCAGGGGGAGGGCTTGTCCCGCTTCATGGGCACGGGCGCCGTCAAACAATTAATAAAAGGCCAAATGTCTGCAATGAATTTATGCGGCTGCCTCTGCCATCGAGTTATATATGGGCTTCGGGCTTCGGATTTCGGATTTCGGATTTCGGACTTCGGATTTTGCTTTTCCGCGACTCCTGGCGCAGTGGCCGAAAAGGAAAAGGCTGCCCTGGCCATACCGTTTTAATGCCCAGTTGTGGACTTTCTAAAACCGAATGCCAGGTCGAGGGCTTCTCTGGGGCGTTGTTCCTGCACCTTGCTCTCCGATATTCCGCGATCCGCGATCCGCGAGATATGCTCCGCAAGGTGCGGCATCCGACAGATTGGGCACAAGAACGCCAATAAATGTGTGTCAAGTGCCCGCCACACAGCGTCGGGATACAGCGAGTGAGCATAATTATGGTTATTAGCCGATCGACTTGGTTTAGAATTCATAATTAATGAAGTTGGGCTAGCACACCGAGTTCGTGCTCTAAGTCTTTTGTTCAGCGAGAGAGAGAGAGCTCCAAAGAACTTAGTTTACTCGTTACAGAAGTACAATTATTAACTGCATGTATATTTTCACATAAATCCTTTTGGGGCAAAGCTAATACCAATCATAAATAGCGATTTTAAAGCCATTTAGAGTTCAGTTTCGGAATGGTCGCCGACCTTTAGCTGTGAACCATTTCCCAGCATCTAAAACGATCGACTTGTAAACACTGTCGTTGGCAGCTTGCACGTGTTGCCATTTTAATTGCCGTGCAAAGTGTTAACAAATATTTTTTGCCAAATGCGTATAATTGAAATTAAGTCATAAATGGCTTAAAAATGTCGGGCCAGCCCGACATGGCTGGCAAATATTAATGAAGCCGGGCCAAGTCGGGGCCAAATGGCGAAAAAATTTCACACTCTTTGCCTTGATTTATGACAGCCCCACATAGCTCGGAGCGAGTGCAGCACAAGGCGCCTCCGTGGAAGGAAACCTGCCTCCAGTGGCTGCCAAACTGCTGCACCTGCTCGCTGATTGATTTGGCGGCTTTGCAGCTTTAATTACGCGCCAGCTCTCTTCTTTTCGAACAAACTCTCTTATACCCACCTGCTCTTAACTGCGATTTCTCTTCTCCTTAGACGGGCTCTCTCTTAGGCACTCGTTAGACCAGGCTTAGGTGTGTGCTCCGCCCATTTGAGCGGATACGGAGAGCCGACAGACCCAAGAAAGCCAAGAAAGCCAAAAACCACTTACCACAGAGCACCGCAAAAGTCCACAATGAAAGTGCCAAGCTGGGCGACGTGAGTTAGTTCGCCTCTGGCCGGCTGGCTTTAATTAATACCTTAACATGGACTGTGTGTCTGTTGGGGAGGTGACTCATTTACAGCCTCCTGTGGGGTCTTAGATGGCGGAGATTGCTCAGCAGAAGGGGCCGCTAACCACCAAGATCGCTGCTGCATGCAGTTAAGTACTTAGCTCTGAGATACTAACTTGTTATACAGTTTACCACTTACTACCCTAAATTTGACCTTTTGGCTTAATTAAATAATTTAAATATATTGACTTACTTTGTATTTAGAATATAGTAGATCGAGTTTGAAGTCATTTGTTAATTTGCAAAACAATGTCTTGTATATAAAATGTCATACTGCTAATAACTAACTAATAATAAGGATATGAGTTATAACCTAAATAAACTACCATTTATTTTCTGTAACTATATTTTAAAGTCCCCTGTTAACCAGCTCCAGAGAAGGACCCACCACACAATTAAAATCCATTTGCATATCAAACAATTAAACAAGCACTCCGACAACAACGACAACAGCCACCTGGATGACTAAGAGGAGGCCACGGAGGACTCCGGTGGAGAGTCGCAAGGGGAAAAGTGAAACTCGGCCTGATCTCGTGATTAGCAGCCGGAGGAAGGCCGCCGCCGGCACGGACACACACAAGTAATGGCGCATTAAAAGTCAAAGTCAAAATCAACAAAGCACCGAGATGGCCTAAACAAGATCCTGATAAAGAACCAATTCCAATCATGAGAGGGAACGGGAGTGGGGAGCGGAGCGGGAACGGGAGCGAGAGCGGGAAGCAGAGATCCCGCCAGCTGCCACCGGCGACGCGACGTCCGAAGATTCCGATTTCGAAGATTCGACTTCTCGACTTCTCGACTTCTCGACGTCTGGACGACAACAACGTTGACCGCAACAACTTTGTTGCCGCTCGCGAGTTGTTGAACTTAACGCGAATCTTCCCGTCTGGGAAATTAACTACAGTCAAGACTCCATAGGTCGGGAAAGGTTTTATATATCTAAGTTTAGAATAGCTGACCAAATAGATAATTCTAAAAAAGATAGTTCAAGTAAGTGTCCTAGTGTCCATTAGCTTGCAGCTAGACCAAGCTGAGAACTGTAGAGCCAAGCAAGCGATTAGTCTTTATTTAAATTGTTTTAAGTTCTATTTCCAATGGAAAATATTATAGCTCAGCTAATAAATGTACTTTCTATTAAAACAATGTTTTCCTGACAAAATATACATAAGAGAGTTACCAAAATGTCAACCCAACGAGGCTCTACTGCTCTTCCTAAACGGCAGCCCATTTAGTTTTCGGCAGAGGCTTCCACTTCCACTTCCAAGTCTGGGAATGTCGATTTCGATGACTCCGAGACGAGACTGCGACTGCGACTGCGACTCCTCCGTTTGCATCTTGAAGGAGTCCAGTTCAGGCCAGGCCAGGCCGTGAGTTTATATGACTTGAGTTTGAGCCGATCCGAACGGACAGCGATGGTCGGTTCTGGTCGGCTCGGCTGGGTTATCTGATTTTAATTAAACGGCATCGCATAATAAATTATCTTCATTAGGGCTGCTGGGGGAGCTCCGATCGCTGGGATCTGGGGATCTGGGGATCTGGGATACCGCTTCGAGACCGAAGCGAGACGAAACGAAACGAAGCAGAGCCGAGCTCGAGCTCGAGCTCGAGCTCAGAGAGGCTGACAAATATTCGTGGCAACCCTCCGGATCCGACCCGGAGCTCGCTCCGGGAACCCCCTGATAAGCCCCATTCCCCGGCTATAAATCAAAACAAACGCATCTACGCCACATCCACCGCTGCAGTGCGTGTGCTCCTCTCCCAGTCGCCGCCCTCCTGGCCATCTGCAGCCGCACGGACTTCCACATCCACTCCACTCCACTACCAGCGCTCATGTTCATTAATGAAAAACCGGACCAACTGTCAAACAGAATCTGCAAATCATTCGACGCGACGGCTGCGCGCCGCTGACAGTTGGAAAAGCGCTGCGGCCGCCGCTGCTGCTGCGCCCCGGGAAAAATCAACACATGCTTAGAAAATAATAATACAAATAAAATAAGTCGGACATGAAAGAAAAAGTGCACACGACATTGCAGCTAATTGGGAGCCAACGAAGATCGAATGTGCTTTCAGGAAGTCCCTGGAACCCAAATGTTCTGGCTTGTAATTACTCTACACCCGAGTGGATAGTTTTAATTAATATGCTATTAAATGAAGCCATACGAGATCTTAGTCCGTATGTTTGCATTTGGACAATGAAGTCCCATCAAATTTTGGACAAATCATGTCCAGATAAGACTTCCCCGAACCGCGGCGTCTGAGTAAATTATAATGGGTGGGTCAGCACCTCTGCTCTCCGGCAGATCAGATATTCCGTTTCCACAGAACATTCCAAGCCACCCCAAGAGCCGATCTAGCCCTCGGCTGAGAGGGTATGTGTGGAATCAATCGGGAAGAGTTAGCTGGAAGTGGAGCAGAAACCGGTTGCAACATGGTCAACTGATTGACGAGTTGCGTACCTCAAGTGTGCAGCTAACACGCACACAGGTGCGTGCCCCTCGAGGAGCGCCGCTCAGCAGCCCTCCAGTCCTCCAGTCCTCCAGTCCTCCAGTCCTCCAGTCCTCCAGTCCTCCAGTCCTCCAGTCCTCCAACTCCCCGGGACCGGGACTGGCTCTTATTTATTTCTGGCCTCGCTTCCATCATCAATAATGGCGGCCAAAGGAAGCGCATGTTCATGTCCATGTAGCGCTTAATGATCTTGAAATCGAGGCTGCATTAGCATTGAATTGCCCGGCGCAGTCCCCGTCGCAGTCCAAGTCGGAGTCGCAAATGTTTCAATTATTTGTTAGCAGCCGATGGCCGCCAATGGCAACAACAAATTATGAATAATCGAGTTCATTAATCAAGTGTTAATCTCCATGCATGGACCGCATTACAAGTCGGAGCCAAAGCAGAAATAATGGGAGATACACGTCCGAAATTCAGCCCAAAACAGACTTCTCTCCAGCCTCCAGCCTCCAGCCTCCAGCCCCAGTCGCTGGTCTCTCGCCGCCGAAATCTCTAATTTATTGCCTGGCTAGCATTTGGCTAATGAAGACATAAAAACCGCAATCAAATTAAATATTTTTCTTCATGGGAACAAAATGTAAACGGGCCGCATTACTCATCTGTAGGAATTACCGGAGGCATATATAACCTTGTCGGGCGCTTCTTGGGCTCCCAGGTGGAACTAACGAGTTTGGCGCCCTTTAAACCCTTTGTCTCTCCACCAGATCGAAGGGAGTATTCTGGCAGGGCCTCCTCCACCTTCAAGGGTTCAGTGACTATATCGAGCGTATATATATTAATTATGGATTTGGAATAAGACGTGGCTCGCTTGATTAGAAGGCGTGAAAATCGTTAAATTGCATTCTCTATGGCTGTGGGGAGGGGTAAAGGGGTAACCTAGACCCTCCCAGAACTCATTGTTATTTAATTTGAACTGCATTTGAATGTCTGTTACTAACGTGCTTTATAAACTCAAAGGGGTACAAAGTATTTACCATTGTTCAAGCCGCTCCAGTGCCTTTCCTCCCAGAATCGAACGAAATGTGGCCCGTAAAAATAAATTCTTTAATAATACGACAACCAAGCACAGCTCCCATTCACGAAAGACGTCGCTTTTTACTCTCCAAAGTCCCATTAGGCTTTTTTAATCCAACGTTAAATATCTCTGACCCGAATTTCGTGGTCTGAAAACCGGAATTAAGTTCCAATCAAATGCAAATGCTCTCCCAGAAGAGGGGCGAACACAGCCCCGAAACCAGGAAAATCTCCCGAAATTGCAAGCTAAAACCAGCCACCGGCCACGCCCCTTAAGGCCGGGGCTTCCTCATTTCGCATAAGTCAAACAGCTCGCCGGATTGGGCCCCAGATTACGGCTGGCCCTTATTAGGGCGGCATAAACCCAAATTAAATTGTCGAATTAAGGCCGCAGTTAACGGCCGGCCGCGAGCAGCAACGAGCTATAAATTTTAAATTAAAACATATACAATAAAATGTAAATCTCGCGAATAATAAACGTCGGAGCGGCTCTAAATGATGTAAAGCCCGCACATTGGCCGCCGCCTAAATGTACATATAATGCGTCGCGTCGCTGGATCGGATCAGCTCGGCGCAATTTGCCCTCCGATGTGGTTGTTGTGGCTGTTGTGGCTGTTGTCTCGGCCACAAATTATATGGTGGGGCCCAGAGTTTTGGCCAGGCTCGTGTGTACAGTGAAATATGAATTACACATACGACGGGCCAGAAATTAAGTTAAAAATAAATCCCGGGCTGAGGACCGAGCTCGAAAGGCAACGAAAACATGCAGGCCACAACTACTGTAGGCAAACACAAACAATAACACAGAGCCGAAAAACGAAAAACTTACGAGTCACTCACACTCGCAGATGGATGATGGGTCGGTGGTCGGTGGTCGGTGGGTCCGGGACACTCGGACGAGCACCTATAAACACGGGGCAGGGCTGCAGAGCAAGTGGGGAGGGATGGGGAGGGGCCTGGCAGGAGTATAAAAAATCAAATTAAACTTCATACGGATCCGCTCGGGTCTTCGGGAACGTATATACACATAAAGCTCCCAAAGTCCAAGAACCGGAGCACAGCAAACACAGAACCCAAGGCACACACACATGGGGCTATAAAGTCGTGGCTGGGGCTGCGATTAGAGGTGGGTTCGTGAGGGGAGCCAGCAAATTTCTCAATGTTCTTAATGTCCATATTATACTTATAGTTTTGTACAGCAGAAGTATAAGTTCTAAGTTGGCAAAATATACAGTACTAAATATGTAAAGTCAACTATATATACTGTAAGTTATACTATGTAGCATGGCTTAACTCAGGGCCTCTTCACGCTACCACCTCCTTTCGGAGCCCCAGCGAAGCGCATAATCCAAAGAACCCAAAAGGGGCCCGGAGAAACATTTGTGAGTCGAGCAAATAACACTTTATTTCATTCATTTAACAGGTTTCATTTATGAGCGACCAACAACACCAGCCTAGCAGGGCAGTCCGTCAGTCCGTCAGTCCATCAGTCCGTCAGTCCGCCAGTCCGCCAGTCCGCCAGTCAGCCCGCCAGTCAGCGTCAGCCTCCGATACTCCGATTTCCGAGTTCCACTCGGACTCGCAGTCGGCAGTCGGGAGGCATCGGGCATCGGGCCTCGGCCCAGTGGTCAGCGGCTGCTGCAGCGCTCGCCGGGGCCAGAGTCGGTGCCAGACTAGGTAATGTTCCCACGAAACAGGTTGTGGGTCCACCTCAGCGCACCTCGGCCTGAGTCTAAGCTGATGCTGATGCTGATGCCGATGCCGATGCTGCTGCCGCCGCTGAAGTGTTGCGCCTTCGTGCATGGCCGAGAGCTATGGGCCACCGCCACTTTGGCTTTGGATAAACTACAGGGTAGCCCTAGAGACGAGGGGCATGCCTGGCTGGCTTCATTGTTTCATTTTAGAGACCAGCAGCAGTCTTGGGCAGACCGCGCAGAGGTCGAGTGCTCTGCAGCGGCTCTTTGGATCTGTGAGGCAAGTTAGGGTATACTCTCTTACAGACACATCACCTGTGAGTGGCTAAGACCTTCTTGCCAGTTTTTTATTTACAGCTATGTGCGAGCCGGGCCCGGAGTGTATATGGCCATGGGCAAGGCAACTGAAATGCAGCAGAAACTGCAACTGGAAGCCGCCAGAAGAAGTTGGTAGCAGCACCTGGGGCTGGGCTCGAGTACGAGTCCGAGTCCGAGTCAGAGTCCGGGCCCGATGCCTGCTACCAAATCAAAATCTGCGCACAATTATGGCCTACACATCTGGGCCCGGCGATGCCAGGCAATGCCGGGCGATGCGATCCGATGCGATGCTCGTGCTCCTCATAAATATTTAACGAGTTTCATTTTTAGCCAGCCTCATTGGCATTGTCTGCGGCATTTGCAACACTCGCCATTAGAAGATCCTCATGAGCTCCCAATTAGTGTTGGATTACATATTGTGGCCCGAACTACTGGCCTTATTGTGGCCAAATTGGAACATATAAATTACGGACGGATTCGTCGGATTCAGCGGGAGATCCGAGCCGGATAAATGGACGGTATTAGAGCGCGTTTCGGCCGGGCTGAATTATAAGTTCATTTAAAGCATTTAAATTGGAAATTAAATCGCAGTGAATCATCACAAATTCGATTTAACGCCTTGTGAATAACGAAATGTTTCATTTCTGGCTATCTGTCTGTCTGGCTGGCGGCGCACATTGTTAGCAAACAAATTTCATTGTTACCTGGGAAACCGATTTGTTGTACTCCCCGGGCCACCTCCGCTGGCCGCAATCCATCAAAAAGAAATGGGGTTCTCGGGGAGCCGCGGGTTGTCCATCGCCGCCGCGGCGATCCCTTCTGCCCGCTGCCCATTAATTTATTGTTGTTATTACGGGGCGCTGGTAATCAACACGTTCCTCCGATGACCTTGCACTATACGACCATCGATCGTGTGATAAATCGAACGGAAATCATTAATAATCAGGCGGAATCAAAGCGCTCTCAGCTCTCCGGCCTAATGATCGGGA
The DNA here is from genome assembly GCA_008042775.1 of Drosophila pectinifera. NCBI lineage: Eukaryota > Metazoa > Arthropoda > Insecta > Diptera > Drosophilidae > Drosophila > Drosophila pectinifera. Next base: position 92,052 of record VNKC01004003.1, on the reverse strand, counting down.
TCGCTGGATGCGAGCGAGTACTTATGTAAAACGCCAACAGCAATTTGAATTATGACGATTTAAATGTAGCATCGCCTCGGACTAATGGACAGATGGACAGGAAAGGAAAGCCCGACGAACGCCGAGGCCCAACCCATAAAAAAGTCACACTGAGGGAAAAGTTGAATGGAGGCTTAGGACTCTAGGTGATGCTACAGAGGTACTATAAGTATGAACAATTATGTTTGAAAGGAGTCGTTTAATGGGAAAGGTTTCTCTAATCCACAACATTTGAATGGAAGAACTCGGAGGCCTCCGCTTGACACCCAAGTCTGCTGAAGATTTTTGTGATCTTTGCCAGACTTCCAGCTTTTCTCTCTCTGCAGAAGTGGCTGCCCACTCCCCAGAGATCTCAGGCGCACTTGACGCGCTTGCTCGCTGGAGTGCCCGGCCTGCGGGGCGACGAAAGTTCAAATCAAAATCATCGCAAACGCGACTCCATCTCGCAGCTCCCCGTCTGCGGATGAGCATTGATGACGGCCTGATGTAACGCCGGGCTCCGGCTCGGACTCGGACTCGGACTCGGACTCGGACTCGGACTCCGACTGGCATCTGGCGCGTCTTCGGCCGGCGATCCGTTGACAGCAAAATTGCAACTTCAGATGCCTCCACTTGGCAGCGGATGGCGGATGCGGGGTCCATTGTTTATTGGATTTCGCTTTGGCTAAATTATATGGCAGCCGTATAAAAAATATCGAGAAATGCATATTTATAAGCAGCCAGGCGGGGACCAAACTCACGTTTTCATTTGCCAGAGACTAGAGACCAGGGAGCAGGGAGCAGGGAGCAGCGAACATGCGATGACAAAACGACACGAAATCCTTTTCCCCACTCGACCGATCCCCCCTCTGCATTGTGACGCTTCTGACATGATCGGACATTTTCACAAAAATATAAAAGGGGCTTCGGAAAGACTCCCATCTTTATGGGATGCCCGGGCGCATCAAGTGCATGGGTTCCCAGCCCGACTCCGATCCCAGTTCTGAGTCCTCCTTGTGTTCCTGGCTGCTCCGCCCGCAGCTCTTATTGTTCCTACTTAATGTCTTTAATATTCATGACCAGCGAAAGTAAGCGACTTTGTCGCGATCGTGTCTCCAATCGAAGCATCGAAGCATCGAGCGCGGATCGAGCACTTGAGGTTGTCCTCGTTGTCTCGGTGGCTCGTCGGCTGCATCGGATTGTCCAAATGCGTGGCTTGCTATCTCTATATAGTTCCGAGGCACTTTTCGGGGCTTGGCGACTTATTCAAGACATGTTATATATATTATATATTCAAGTTGTATATATTTATTTAAGGCTGTAGCTAGTTTCTAGGTTATTTCTTAGAGATACTATCTTCAGTTTGACTATAATTTCCCTATAACAAATAGGCATTAATGTTCAGGGTAACAACTATTCGGACTTGCCTTTCTTCTGGCTGATTGAATCGAGCGCGTAATTCAGCTGGATGGCCGTAAACCCGAGTCCCGAGCCCGCGTCCACAAACCCATGGAGTGTGCCCGTGCATGTTTATGAGCTTCGGTGTTCGTACCGGCTGTGTGGGCGACGTATTGGTGGATTAGTCAACGGCTGAAACACTAAACCTCAGGGGCCTGGTATGGGTGAGTCCGAGACCTGGAACCGGCGGCCAAGAAGCGCTCTTCAGCAGCTGGAAGGTCCACTTCCGGTCGGGGAACTGGGGGAGCGTGAGTGGTGCTGACCGATCGATGCAAATGCTTTGATTCTTAACGCTTCGAAAAACTTTCCAGGAACGCCACTCTTTTCGACGTCCGTCAGTCCCCGCCTCCCAGTCCGTCTGTGTCGCCTGCTCCTGCCGCCCTGTGGCATTTCCTCCGGCCGCCCCAACAACTGCTGTCCAGTGGCCAGCAACACACCTTCTGGCGGCTGCCAAGAGCCGGCCGACGGCCGACGGCCGACGGCGGATGGCGACCTGGTCGAGTCACGACTTGGCAAAACATAAAAATATCGGCGGCAATAAATAATAACAACGATTTTCCAGACTATCTAGCCAGTTCGGCCGGCCTGAACGGGCCGATACGAGGAAGAGTCAGTACACAGAAATAAATCGTTCTGTTTCAATAAAACTAGAACAAGTTCGCTAAGCCATTCAAACGAAGGTAATATATCTAAAGGGAAAGGAGGAGTCTTGGAGCCTTGGAGTCTTAGCAACTTTAACCAGCTCGTGGTTTATTTCTGAGCTATTTCTTTATGTGTACAGCGGCAGACAGGGACGGCCGGCAAGTGGGCCAAAAAGAGAGGCTCAAAAGGGGCAGCAGGCCGACTTCATACTACGCCTGTTCGAGCCATTTGCATGGCACTCTGGATTTTTATTTATTACACACACACGCTGCACGGCACGGCCAACACAGACACATGTTTTTGGCATTTTATTGCCGCGGCTAATTTGCCATAAAGAAAGCGCCAAAAATTATTTGTTACCAATAACTTGTTGCCTTTCTTGTTTTGTCGTTGCCTGAATTATTTTGCATTGAAGATTTGGCTGGCATCAGCGTGAGAAATTCCCTCGCGCTCTGGGGACGTCGGGGGCGTGGCAGACCGCCGCCAGCCTCCCGCCTCCCGCTGGGGCAACGCGTCGGAATGAGGTGTGAATTATCGGAGGCCAGCCGAGCCAGCGGATCGGATCGACTTAGATGTCCAATATATTAAAATTAAAATACATTTATGCAAATAAATAGACCGAGCTTGCCCGCTGGGCATTTTGACAGCTGTCGTAGTCTTGGCCATCAAACTGCCGTTAAGTCGGTGAGTTTATTGGGCCCAAAAGGTTGGGCTCGGGCCCATCTAAAGCGGAGGCAAAACTGGTCAACAAAAATCGAAAACTTTGGAAAGACTTCAAGCCCGACAAGGAAAAGATTTTAAAGCTTTTTAACTAACGTGTAAGTTACACTTTATCTGTGTAAAAATGATAAAAAATTAATAAACTTAAGCAGTAAAATCGGATATTAGTAAATAGGAAAGTTGGACTTTGCCTAGAAATGGTTGGGAGCACTTTTATTTTCTAAGAGGGCTTAACAGTAGCAAGTAAATATATTAAAGAGGGAATAACTTCTAATATCCTGAAATTAACATAAATATTTTATGAAGACTTTTCTGCTACCCACTGTTTAACAAACGTGTAAGTTACATTTTATCTGTGAAGGAACGATGCAAAATTAATAAGCTTTAGCAGTAAAATGGGAAAGTTGGACTATTTAAAGGCGTCAAACCTATTTTGTTTTCTAAGGGGGCTAAATAGTAACAAGTAAATATATTAAAGATAGGATTAACCTCTAGTATCCTGCACTTAATATATATATTTTAGGAAGACTTGGCCTGCTGCCCAGTGAATGATAGGCACATGTCGACTCGATCCGCCAACTCGTTTGGCTTAATTCACGACCCATTTGGCCAACGCCATTTACTGACATTTGTGGCTTGTTTTCAGATTTCAACTGCCACATAAATTTGACCCCTCGACCAAAGGAGCCGACCACTAACCAACCACTAACCGCCCAATACGCGACCAAATATCAATTAAATAGCTCGAGTGGCGGATTCTGGAGGTGAAAATTTGAATTCCTAATGGCATTTAGTGTCCGATAATGAGGGACATTTGTTTTATAATTTCATTAGCCGCTTGTCCGAGCTCGGCCAGTGCCATAACTTAGAGCCTCGGCTTTGTTAGTATTTATTATAATTGCCTTTTGATTATAATGCGAGCAAAAAGTCAATGGCAGATTTGCATAAACATTTTATTGTTAAATTAATAAAATTTTGGGGCGAACAGAGCCCGCGAATACACAAAGGCGAAGAGATCCAACAGATCTTCGCCTGATACCGGGGTCTTGACAGCGACAGCGACAGCGACAACGACGATTTCTATTGATGTTTATTACAGTTTCCAAAAATTGTCGCTTGTCCGGGTCTTTATGGTCTGTCGGCTGCGCTGACAAGTGCTACATGTTTTTTCGCTCGTTTCGATTTGATTTGGATTTCGATTCGATTATGGACTCGGACTAGGGGTTTCCGATTTGAATTTGTGATTTTGTGATTTCCCCGACTCCAAATTATGGCTGAGTTGGGTGAGTGTTTTCACAGGCAGTTTTCGGAGTGTGTGTTGCGGAAACTTAACTTAACTTAACCCTAGTAACCTTGTTGCTTCAGTGGGACAGCGGCGCAGGCAGCCGCATTGGCCAACAACATCTGCTGCTTAAGGCAAGACAAATTGACAATAACACAACCTCACTTAACCCAGCTTGCAACGCCTTTTTGTTGGCCAAAATACCAGTAGCCCCAACGCGGTGTGCGGCAAGACTCCCCCTAAGGTGGAGCCCAGGCGCAGGCAGCTTTAATTAGAAGCCCCATGGGAGTATCTTTTTCCAGCCTCTGCGACACCGAGACAGTGGGCCTAAATGGGATTCCGATTTGCATTTTTGGTTATAGTTGAAAATTCATTTATCTTAGGAGCCAATAATCATAGTTGTATTTCATGTAATATAAACAATTATATACATCTTCAATCACCAGTTGCAGCTAGAAGCTTGAGGACCTTATTCGGCTCTGTCGAGCATTTCCTTCTCCAGAGGACTCCTCTGTAACCCCTGCTCACCCGGCGTATACTTGATATTTGGAGTTACTTTCGAAAAGAAACAGCTACACAGATTCCACTGCTGCTTGTGGGGGAACATCTACGAGCGGTAGCTCCCCTTGAAATTGGCCATCGGAACTCTTTCTTAACAATTTCCCCAGTTGCTAACAGCAACAACACGAAGCCAGCCCGTAATGGCGACAATTCGCATACGCCCCAGACAGCGAAAAAAAGGGGAAAACTAGACAAGAGACAGAAACGTAACCGAGTCAGCCAAATAAAAAGGTTAATTGAGGAAACATCAGGGGACGGGCGTGATGTGAGCATCGCCCAAGTTGAGGGACCGCTTTGATTTGGGCCAGCCCACAGAAGGGGGTCAACGGGGTGACAAGTTGGTCGGGGATATTGGCTTATATGCACGTAGGTACAGCCAGGGATAACAGCAAATAACAGCAGGAGAGCTCAAACTTTTGAGGAGATATTGAGTGTGCTTCCATCTATTATAAGCCTTAACTTCAAGGCATTTCACGGGACATATTCTTGATATCTACTTCGGTTATCCTTAGCCACAGCTCACTGTAGAGCTCAGGCTGGGAGAGCCTTTCGACCGCCTTGTCAGCGACTCCGGTGGCAACTTGAACCACAGCCTCGGGGCCATCTGCTCGATCGGGACCCGGGAGAGGCAAAAAGCGAGGTTGCCTGCCGGGGGATAATCGGATGAGGGGCTGAGCTCCTCCCTGGCGTGCCTGCCAATTGGAAAACAATACCGTTTCGCTTGTTTTGCTCAGTTCCGTTTGATTTACAATGCAACACAAAAACAGAAAAACACAAAAACACAAAACAAGCCAAACGTTTGTCTATTGATTGTTGTTAGCCTCTTCTCGTTGCTGTTGTTGGCGGCCACTCCGAGGTAGGTAGGTGGAGTGAGCCCCAGCCGGGCCAAGCCAGGCCGGGCCAGGTCCAACATGGACGCCATCATCGCCGTTGTTTGCTCCAACTGCTGCTGGTACACAGGGAAAATATAGGGGCATTACAATATACCCTTTTACAATATACCCTAATTACTATCTGTAGATTTCCTGGAAGTTTTCAATGAGACTTTATTTGTTCGATTCAGGTAAGTTCCACAATTAATACCCAAAGTAGTCACTTGACTTTGCTATAATTTCCAGTGCACTTCCGTCGTCAAGCAGCGAAATATTTGACTCTATCCGCACGAAGCCCAGCTCCATCTCCGTCGGAGAGTCGAGTCCCATTCGCTACTTGCTAACAACAAAAGTGTAACACAAAATCCGTGAGTCGATTTCTGCAATGCACAGCCCCATCCCAGCCCTCTCCAGCCCTCTCCAGGCCTCTCCAGCCCACTCCAGCCCGGCCACATCCACATCCCAGTGGATGCTCTGGGGCTTTTCATTTCATTTTATTTTCGCGAGCGGAACGTGAGTGGGGCGGCGATTCACTTACTTATTTTATGGCAAACTGCAGTGCTCTCCGAGTTTTTATAATCGCAGAACCCTGGCCCGGATGGCTGCCACCCCCGGAATCCGATGCGAGTCGATTCCTATCCGCTCCGACGGGGCCCTCATTGCTCAATCGAAAAGCGTCCACAGGGCTCACGATTGTGCCACTTAGGCGGTCAGTCGATAGCCGATAGGCGATAAATTGGCCGGCTCCGGCTCCGGCTCGGATTGGCTCTGGGTCTGGCCATGATGATAGGTGAGCCCGATGGCTCCGCGGATGGGCTGGGCCCCGGGCCTGGGAAGCGGAGCTGACGATCGCCTTGATTTCCGAACTTAGTTCGATTAAATTTGCTGCTTTAATGAAATCATAAATTATGCCGCCATTGCACCCATGGCAGGGGCCCCGAGGCACAGTGGGTGACATAGCTGAGAAAAGCACAGAAAATGTAAGTAAATCAGCAGCAAGACAAGCAGCAGGCCGGGAGTACAGCTGTTCCAAGGGAGAACCACCACACTCCTCGTCAGTATCCAATGCTAAACAACCTTAGCATTAATCTATTTAATATCTTGGATGAATCATTAAGTTCCGTTTAATTTTTCCTCGAGTGGTCAATAGAGACCCCTATCTAGCACATACAGGATAGGTACTTTCTTCCTCAACTTAACGATAATTTATTGACCTTTCACTGTGAAATGCGCCTATTAGCCTTTCCAGCGACTGACCACTGTGCACTCCGCTCCGAACGGGGCCGCAAGTCATAGTCAATTGACCAGCTGACCGCCCTGGCCGCCCCGCTTGGCCAAAACCTATTTGCGGTTTAATCGAATTTACCGTCCATGCCCTGCCAATAAGCAGGAGCAGCAGGAGCAGCAGGAGGAGGGAGCACGGGGACTCAGCGTGGGACATCACTTGCTGCAGTTGGCCGCGGCGGCCACCGTTAAAGGCCGGAAAACCGAAGGAGCTGCACAGCGCAAAACTCTGCTGAAGGAAATAAATAGGAATAATACTTTATAATGAGGTGCAAGAACACATATGAATATAGCAGATGCTGGAGGCTTTATTTGCTTAAAATTCATGTGCTATGAGGCAACGAATTAATTCCCCAAGTGAACTCACCAAAACTTGAACCATTTTATACGTTTCGTTGCGTGTAAGTATCCAGGAGAAATGGACAGATGGAGGCTGCTCCATGTAGGAAGCTCGGATGCCATGCGGCTGCGCGATGTGGCTATTAGGGGAAACCAAATTCGGCATTTTGTGTCGCCGGCATTATGATTGCATATTTCAATTTCGGGCAACAAAAGGCAATTTCCCTGGGACAGAAAACTGAGAACTGAAAACTGAAAACAGAAAACAGAAACTTCGGAGCTGAGATTGCAGACAACCCAAAGTGAGCAGCGCTGCACCGCACTTAACTATTTTTCCGCCTTTTCGTCATTAAATTTTAATTGTGTTTTCTGTTTGTGGCGACCGCCCATTTCGCGTTTGGAGCTTCGAGTTTGGAGTTTGGAGTTAAGGCCCCTCCGAAGGCCCGTGGCCCGTGGCCCGTGGCCCGATGTTAAGGTTGAGCAGGGGATCGATTTCATTTACTTTCGAGTGCCTTGAGTGTTAACTGTTTGGCCAAACACGGGCTGGAATACGGCTGTTTGCCGAGCCAACACGGCCTTTGTTTCTATTTGCAGTTTGTGGCCGGAGTTTACTTCTAATTACGAATTCCTTACGCTTCGTTCCGAGGTGTTCTGTGGCTCCGCAGCCTCTGGGAATCGAGTACGACGAATACGAATACGACTGGCTCTCTTGATTTTTAGCATTTAAGCGTTAAAATCTGTTTGCCAGGCGACGGCGACGGCGGCGGCTGCGTGTAAATAGAAAACGGACAGACGAACCCCCGAGACTCCACGGGAACACAAAGAAGCGTGAAGAAATGTTTTTAGTTACGTTTTGTTTTGCTTTGTTGGCTCGCGGCTCGCGGGCCGTACATGGGAATTCCATCAAACGCAAGACAAATATGACTTTTATAAGCCATGAAATTATAATTTGGCCCTCCAGTGGTAAGTGGCAAGTGGGCAAACTGCATACACCGCAGCCTCCCGTCCCCAGGCCAGTATTTGCCCAGCGTATTAGCTCTTCTCTGAGCCAAGAGGAGGCGTGCGAACCGCGCGAGTACGCGGCGAATGAGTCCCCAGAAGGTTTCACCCTCTGGAAGGGGGTTCCTTTATACATATATCCCCCTGAACGGGATTGCCATGCCACATTTAGTAATGTGTATACTGCATTTAAAGTCGATTTGTATTGCATTTTATTTGTGTTTTACTTCAAGGGAGCTATGTAGTTGTGAAATTCCTATGGCAGCTCCAGGAATTCTTATTTGTTTACTGTATTTAGTTGCTAGCACAGCACATCCCAACTTCGTGGAGTCCCCAAGCGTTCGAAAGCCTTCTTTGTTTCTAATTAACATCGCCACAGAAAGTGTCGGGCCCTTGCCGCTGGCTGCAGGCCAAAGCAAACATTTGGGTCGCCTGGGACCCTATTCTGGCCCAAAGGAGGGCAGAGGGAGCAGCAGGGAGCAGCAGCAGGGACAGTGTCGTTTTTGGGGCCTCTAATCTGGCTTGTCATCGCCTGGCAGCTTTCTGTCTCTGCGGCTCCCTGCGCCTTCCACGAAAATGTGCGGCGGCTGACTAATGAGCCGCCAAACCGCGGGAAAAATGACAAATTTTGTGCAGTTGGGTCGGCCACGGAAGCAGCCCCAGAGCCCCAGAGCCCCAGAGCCAAGTCGGGGCCAGGTTGGCCCCAGCTGGCAGCGATTTGTAGGGCCGTTTAATATTTAAAACAAAAGACTGAGGCAACGAACGCGGCCCAGGGGGACGGCGGAGCAGGCACGAAACAAACGTAAACGGAACATTTTGCCAGCTCTGGCCTGGGACTTCATGTAACTGCCATTTTTAACACTTAAATGAGCCACAGCAGCAGCAGCAGCCGGAGAATCGTCTTGTGTCTTGGCCAAATGCAAATGAAGCCAGCGGACGAAGCCAAACACAACCCGCGAAATGGCAGACGGAGCTTGGCAGCTCGGTTTGGCAGGATCGGGCAAAAGCTCGGGGCAAATGTTCTGCAAGCCAACAACTGTGCCTTTAACTCCAACTAATTTAATTGATGATTCCCTGGCAGACCCATCTCGATGTGCCGCCTGTGCTGCCTGTGGCCACAAGAGGTGTCATCGCTTTCCACAGACCAGGCTCTGAATTTTATTTCGTCTTAGTTTCTGTTTTTGTGCTTTGAGTTTTGTGTTTTGTGTTTTGTGTTTCGATCGTAGCAGCGAGAGCATGTCAACGCCGTGTTCATTAATGTCAAGCGAGCCAATCGAGTCAAATAAATTGAGGCTGCGCGACGTTTAATTAGAAGCAACCAAACGAACGCTTCCGCATTGGATGCCCGCGGAAAAGGGTAAATAAGCAGCGAGGAGCCGGGCTAAGATGTGTAAATCTCTGGCTGGAAACTGCAGTTCGATTGGCCGATAAAGGCCATAAATCCTCGGGCTCCTCGAGCTCCTAGAGCTCCTCGAGCCGCCTGGAGCCGCTGCTGGGCCAGCAATCATGCGTTAATTTAGTTGCATGCAAAGATTAATTAATTCCCAACGTTTTTACTGCCCGTACCCCCGACAGAACAGCGGGTGCTGTCAGGGCTGCGGAGTTGCAGTTGGCCCACAACTGCCGTTTTATGGCCCCCGAGCAGCGAAACGATTTTGTTTGGGGCCAATAAAAAAGGCCCCTCGCTTGCTATTGGCCAGTCTGGCCGGCAGACAAAGTTAGTTTCGATCATAGCCGGGCCATATTTACATGGAATCCGCTGATGTGGCTGCCACAATTTCCAAATTCCATTCCCAAGCCAAGGAATTCGATGTTGTGATATACCACACTAAACAAAAATGTACACAACCTTAACTAACATGGTTTTTATCCTTTTATACCCTTTTATACTATATTGCTAATTCATAGTGGCCGAACTGGGTGAATAGTCATAGTGTTAAGCTGAAGATCATTATGAAACCAATATGTGCCATAAACATCTTTTACTTGTTGGAAGAAACTTAGTTAAAACCTTCATTTGAAGTGCATCCTAATCCCCACTGCTCCTAGAGGACGACTGCGGCACGCAGAGCCTTCGGCTGCTATCTGGAGCTGGTCTTTGCGCTCTTGGCCAATTCGAGCCTCTTCAAAATCGCATGTTTGCAACTGCAATCGAGCTAAATGGCGAAACGTTACCCATATGTCTATATGTCTACATGCCTATCCGTCCGTCCGTCCGTGCAGCTCCTCGGGTTCCTCGGCATTGTATTTATGGCCATTCATTTCGTGATCTGCTGATTTCGCATGTGTTGGATGGGAATCCAGTATCCAGAACCCAGAACCTAGAATCCAGAACAGATCCCGCGGATGAACTTGTAGCCTTTCGGCCACGTACTGTGCTGAGAGTCGCTGGACCAGAAGAAGGCAGATGAAGATGCAGGCAGACAGGGCTCGGGGATACACATGAAATAAAATAGAAATCATTAAGGGCCCCAAAACACACATAGTAAATCCCATCAAGAATTTGTGGCAATTTCCTGTTCGATGCCTTTGAAACCTGGGAAGCGCAGGGAAGACCTTGGCCAACTCGACTCCGACTGAGTCATGTTCGCCGCTACCGCTGCCCGTGTCCGGGACTCCGGCCCCTTTGGGTCTTCGGTCGTGTGCACAGTTCATCTTCGGAACATAAAAATTCACTGCGTCCAAAAATCTCCATCTCATGCTGATGAGGAGAGCTCCAGTTTCAAAAAGAACCCACACTCCGCGCCCGAAAGTCGAAAGCCGAACGCCGAACGCCGAAAACCCAAAACCGAAAATCGAAGAGCCGAAAAATACAAAAATAAAGCAATGCAAACAACACGTGAGAAAATCTCACCCGAAAAGTCAGCAGTCCAGGTCCGAGAACTTGAACGATTTTTATTTCTTGTTCAGCGTCTAGGGCGACGATATATGGCATTTATATGAGTGTGTACACTGCGAGACGAGGAGTTGTACCTCTCCGGTAAAATAGGTAACTCAGCAATATTAGGAAATTGTTTGCTCTTAATGTATGACTACGAGTCTTGACTTTGTATTGTAGAGCTAGGAGTTAGGAACTCCCTCATAGAGGTTCATATATGGTACTTCTACGAGTGACGACCAGGAGCTTGTGATACCTAGTTTTTCTCAGTTCACCGCCAGAATCCCATCCCCTCGTTGTTGTTTTCCGTTGGCTTTTTGTTGGGCATTTTTTGTTTTTTATTTATATTCTCATCACAACTGATTGCGCTTCGGTCGATGCGATTAGTGTTAAAAGGTATTAAAGCGGCAAATGCACAGCAACACACGGGCACACACGACAGGGAGTGGGGCCCCGGAGGCAGCTGCAGAGCTGCGGAGCTGCGGAGGTGGCGCGGGGCGCAACAAAACGTTACAGTTGCCACTGTCCCACTGTGGCCCGCTTTTTTGTGTGCGTCGCCCATTGTCGCCCAACTTGGACTGCGCTGCCGCCGCCAGCGTCCGCAGTAAATTTGTTGTCATTTGATATGCGAGTCATGAGGATTATTAGGTTCAGCTGGCGACGGAAGGGGAATAAACGGCCTGCGACCGGCAATATAACGAGGGGGGCTTGATTAGTTCGAATGCCTTATATTTACTATATACTTTGAGGCAGTAATTCTCAAGAAGCAAATAATTATGGCTCAACGTTGTTACATCCACTTAAGACTCAGAGTTTGTGGCCTGACACTCAGAGGTGTCAAAGGTTCAAATTAAATTACTCGAAGCTCAGTCAAAGGTTTCTTGTGAAATATATATCTTAACTTTCGTACTATTTTATAAATTAGTAATGAAGCAATAAAGCGCTTATCCGTCCAAATGGGTTTCAAACCTTATACTTCAACTATTAGTAGAAGTTACTCTCTAAATTTAGCTCTCAATAAGGATAAGCAGTGTTAGTGTTTTCTAGTTTTAATTGCATCCAGCCTATCCCTCCATTCAATATCAGTAAGCAGTGAAGTCTGAGTATATCAAGGCATCTTTAAGCAATGAAGAGAACTCCAACATCCGCCCTCTTATTCGTTTAAGCCGGCACAAAGAAGACATTTGCCTGTGTCACTGCGGAGACAGGCATCCAGCGATCTGGTCCCCTCCTTCGCTCCCACCTGAGCCCATCATCATCATCATGGTCGTTGTCACCATCAACGGGCTGTCATTATTGTCGTCTTTATGGTTTTATACTTTTTTAATTTGGAGCAAACTGTCGCCGCACTCGCTGAGCCGGGCTGAATGCTGTTGGCCGGGCTCGAATCGACTCCGGCTTCGGCTCCGGCTCCGGCTTCGGTCTGCGTGGAATGCTCGTTCTCGGATCTTTGGGCATTATTGGTTCCTTTCTATTTGGATTTTAAATTGCTTTTAATTTGAGTTATAGAACGCTGGCTCGTTTAAGCCAGCATAAATCGAGATTTGAGCTCTTTTATGTATTTATTTTACCATACAATTTACACACTCCATTTGCTGGACCTCTCAGCCCTCGGTTCTGATCTCCTCCGATCTTGTTGGCTTGGCTTTTCTGTGGCAGGTACGCACTTCATTAAGGCTTTGTTTGCCAAAGGTGTCGAGATGTGGACGATGGTTTCCCCCCATTCCACCATGTAGCGTCCACCATGCAGCGTCCACCATCCACCATCCACTGGGAAAAGCCATATTTGTCATCATAAATATGTGCCGAGGGGCAAACAAAAGACTTAGGCAACGAACTTGGCCCGGAGCTATGCACCGATTTGGGGATCGGAATTGAAAGAATCAAGGCAGATAGATAGATAGAAGGGCTGACACCTCATTTTGTACTTGGTAACTTCCCAGTAAACGGCTGCGTGGGCCAACCCATGGCGGCCCACTCATTAACGGAGGCGCAGGGAGAGACCACCTGAGAGACAGTACGTACACCGAACGCGGCCAGATTAGATCAGTACAAGTGCCACCGGCGGCCGCGGAGCGGGATCTGCATCGGGATCTGGAACTGGAACTGGACCTGGCCCAGCCCGGGCAGACGCGGGTCTGTCGATGAGTCTTCGCGATAGGCAGTTAAATCCCCGCCGGCCCGTGTTTTTGCCCCTTTCACCTCGCCTGGCCGCAGCTTGAGTAATGCTGGGCTGGTGTGTTGATTTTGCACTCGAATGTGAAACGCAACGCGGCTCAAGTGGAGCATAGCACAAAGTGCTTAAATGTTTTCGATTGTTGGCCTTCTCCCCGCCCTCTGCTGCTCGGTCTTCTGGCCAAGAGCAAACAGTAGGTGCACTGTCAGCCAGTCAGTCATCCAGTCAAGCCGGCATTTGCTGCTCCTGCCGCTTCTGCCGCTTCTGCCGCCGGCTTCTTTATCATTTTGATGAAATCGGTAAGCCTGGGAATGCGTTGCACTTGTAATCTTGCAGCCAGGCGACTCGTCCTCCTCCTCCGCCAACCCAACGGCTGCTGCTTTGCATGCATCCTCCGTTGGGTGAGTGAATTATGTGGCCGTTGTCTGACGGCGACTGCACTGACATGTCTGCGGAAAATGGGCCCGTAATGAAGTGTATTTACCTTGCATTTTTAATCATTACCTTACCATTACCATTGCCATTCCGCCTCCCTTCCCACTCGGCTGCGATTTGCAATTAAAATTCAAATTAAAATAATGCACGAACCGACGAGGCTTTCAAATGTTTCTGGGCTGTGTTTCTGTGTTTTTGCGGCTCACTCGCTCCGTAAATGCGCTGCTCCAGTTGTTTTATTCGTCGCGTACATGCCGCGACTCCAAAATGTTTACAAAATGTTCGAAAAGCGCCGTAAACGCTGTGCTTAAGCCAGAACGAGTTTCGTTTTTTCGTGGCTCTCTGGCAGTGGGTTTCACTTATTTATAAGCCTTATGGTAATCTCGCCGCCGAGGCGTAGTCACTCCGAATTACCCGCTGCACTAGAGGCCGACCTGTCCAGAACTTGGCAGCTCAAGGTGAGCGGAGAACGGAGCCAGGTAATGGCAATTTATTACATTCCAGTGTATTTTTGTGGTTGCTAAGGGATGTCAATACATTTATAGAGGGCAGAGAAGGCTGTGAGCAAGGCCAGGATTAAATAAAACCAAAAGAACAACACTGCCTATCAAGGGTAGTAGTGAGTAGTTTCTTAATCAGTAATAGAACCCTTCAAAGGCGTTAGAGAGCTTCAAGCTTCAATTATCAAATATTTATCCGCAAATATGCCTGAAGCCCGAATTGACATAATCAATCACTTGCCAGCCAAAGATTACTCATTACGGCCCCACCATGTTCCTTTGTTTTTGTACAAGCCAAGCGAATATCTCACGGCCCAGCCAGCCGAGTGCGGAATGTCTCCTTAAAAGCACACATATATGTATTATATAGCTTCATATATAGATATCGCCCCCGTACTAGCCCCTCTTCAGTGCGCTCCCGATCGTGCCTCGTACGCCCCCGATTGTGTTAAATTTAGCTGCTTAATTTCGCTCGCCGCTTCGGCTTCATTTACAAAATGTGAGCGTGCCTTTGCTGGTTTCAGGCCACGCAAGAGGCAGATACGTTTCACATTTTATTTACCGGAGCTCGTTTTTCTTCCGAAAGAGAAACGCATTTGACACATTTCAGCATTTAAAGCGTTGACAATTGCCGCCAAGTGTTTGCCGCTCATATTTGAGGGCTGTGTTGAGCAAACACCACTGGAAGTGGAGGAAGACCAAGGCCCCGAAGGCAGAGCCACACAAAGGCTGCCCCAGGTGGGGATTTGAAATCTCTGGCTTATTGGCTTTGGGATGCTGGGCACGTGAGTCAGGTGCTGGCCGGGAATGGGAGGCATCGCAGCTCCGTGGCAGAGCCACAAAGGGCGGCGTTGACAAGTGGAAAGTCGAATGCAGATTCTGATTTATGCCGCCTGTGCGTGTCCTGGCATTGTTGGTCCTGTTGGCTGTTTAAAGAATTTGTTAATCAATTAGTCATAATTTACGGCCCGGCCATAATCAGTCGACGTGGAGCGAGGAAGGCAATGAACCGGGCTCTGCACTTGTTGCAACCGCGAGAGATACAAAACGATCTCGGTCCGTCCTCGCGTCCGTGTGGCACAAGAAAGCAACAAACACACATTTGCCACAACGCTAATGATGCATTGTGGCCTGCATGTGTTGTTGGGCCGGCCTGGCCCTTCTACCCTTCTACCCTTCTGCCCGTCTCCGCTCCGCTCCCTCCGGCCTGCAAAACAACTTAAGCGTTTAACACGATCTTCAATTTGCGCGGAGCTCAATATAAGAAATAAAACAAAAAGCACACCGAAGGAGAGGAGCTGAAGGAACCACGCAAATCGCAGGGAGGACGAGCCGAGCTGCTGGAAAGTCGTGCAGGGCAGCGCCAATTGCCATATAGTGAACGATCCAGCAGGTGGACGCAAAAACCAACCGGGAATCAGAAAATTAGCATACAAAATAATATAGAAACCGGAAGCAAGGGATATCGGAGCTCAAAGTAAAGGGGAAGCATCTAGACTCAAGCAGGTTCAAGCATTCTAAAAGTATGAACTCCCTTAATCCCTTAAAGGCCACAGAGAGCTTAGAGTGACTAGAATAGAGCTCTTAACAAAACGAAACTAGATCTAAGCCCGTTGCCGTCCCAGCCAGTGTTCACTGTATGTGTATGCTGGGGCCATGCTCCGGCTCTATATAAGCAATGCCTCATGCTGTGTCGTAATCGCGAGTTCGTTGCCTAAGTCTTTCGTTTTGCCTGCCACTAAATATATCATCGATGCGCCCGCACCGCCTCCGCCTCCGCCTCCACCTCCACCTCCACCTGCACCGCTCTCGCCGAGATTGCGGCCTTAAAAATATATGTTGAGTTAAGCTAAACGATGCGGCTCGGCCAGGAGCAGCCCCCGAACGGAAGGCAGTGCGGGGCCGGCGCGGAGTGAATCGCATGTATACGCCCATCAATGCTGCCACCGCAGTGGCAGGTTGAAATGCTGCGGCGAGTCCGCGGACTGGGCACGAAAGCGAAAAGGCAAGGGAGCACACAAGGATTTTATGCCAGCTCGGCACCCTTTCCTCCTCGCGGATCGCCAATTCCAAGTCCAACTCCGACTCCGACTGTGGCAATCGGATCGCGTACTTTGTGCTGTTCTACACGCATACAACAGCAGGCAGCAGCAGGCAGCAGCAGGCACGGCGCGCAGGTGCCTCTGGCCTCCTCGTGGCACTTTGTATGCCTCGGAGAGAGTCTTGTACGAAATTAACTACAAACAGCAGTACAAAATATTTTAATTAAAAATTCCTAATCGTGTGCGAAGCATTTTTTATCTGATTCCGGCGAGGGTACTCCCTGCTCCTGTCTCCTGTCTCGCAGCTCCAGCTCGGAGCTCCCTGGACCTTACCTTACTCCTCCTCCAACGGGGCTAAAAATGTATTAATAAGAAAAACGCCAGAGGTTTGCGTGTGTGGAGGATGACTCTCCTGCCCCCGGCCCCTGGCTCCCTGCTAGCCTCACCCATCCGATCTGCTGGGGGAGATGCTGCCGCTGCCTGGGTCCAGGTCCCAGTTCCAGTCCCAGTCCCAGTCCCAGTCCCAGACGTATAATAAATTGCATTTGCCTACCAGCGGAGATGCAGATATGAGCTTGGCATGGAGTCGGCTGCTCCTCGGGTTGCATGCAACCCAAGCGAGAGGCTGCAGACCCGCCAGATATTTCTGCATCTAGATACTTTTGGCAGTAATGTGCGAAAATTTCATTGGGTGTCGAAAAGTTAAGTAGTGCTCGCTGCCGCTGTCTTCACCCGGCCCGGGGACTCACCTCCGGCCCTGTCGTCCCCCGAATCTCAGGGGCTCGCCATCTCCTCCTCGAGCGCTGCCGTTTACATTTAATGTGAGAACTAAACATTTGGCTTTTGAGCCTTCAATTTGTATTAAGTTGTTTGCATCTGCGACTCGAGTCGTCAACCGGCCAGGACGGGGCCGGGGAAACTATTTGCGGCCGCCGCAAATTGTTCGATGGCCACAGGAAAATTGCCGCAGACCCCAACGACTGTTATCAATTCCGCCTTGGCTAATTGGTTTCAAATTTATGGACCCGTAATTGATATTTATGTTTGTCCTCGGCTCCGCGATGCGATGCGTTGTCAAACGGTCGGATCCGGAGGATGCCTGCGTAATTGGTCAAAGTACTTTGCTATAAATCCTCGGCCGGCATTTACTGCTCCGCCATAGATCGCGACTCCGGCCTGGTCCGGCCTGCACCATCGGCTGGATCTGGACTCCAGAGACAATTTAAGCGTCTATTCAAGTATCTGTGAAGGAACGGTTATTAAACTGCCAGAACCAAGCAGCGGATTAGTAAGGCCCCACTGGCCTGTTCCTTTCCTTCCTCGGCGGCCGAAGGGGATTTCAAGTAACTCGAATTGCGAAGGCTTGTGAAATTCAATTGGTGCGAGAAACTGACTAATTACTCGCTCAAGGCCAATTCTTGCTCCACCATCTAGGCACTGATAAACATACAAAACATAGTTTGACACTAGCAAATTAATTATTGTATTAATTAAAGCAGAGATAAACAAAGCTTATGCTTCTGAAGCCCCTCGTCCAACAACTCCGTCAGCAATATCTGTGGAAATCCCACAATTGACTATTAACTGTATCCTTGTGAAGGAGGATATAGTACTAGGAAATATATATACTTAACGTGTGCAACATGCAATTATAAAACTATCGAGAATTCATTATAGGAAATACCCACACAACATTTGTTGTTAGAATGCCTTCTTAGGGACCACTGGCTTCCGCTCCGAGGAAGTAATTTCCCCGGGCAGGCCACACCGATTTGTTGTAGCCTAATATTACGAGCAAATAGTTATTTATTTTAGAGCAACGCCTCTGGTCCTCCTAGGAGGACGCCTCCCTGCCCGCTGGCCGGGAATTAGCATGCAGGCCCCGAGCCCAAAATAAAACCCCGTTTTGTACGAATCTGTTCTCGTTTTGTTCGACGGCCAGCACGAACGAACCGAAAACAAAGAACGCGCTAATTAAAAATGCTAAAAGTCTTAAGCTCTCGCAAGTCGGCCCGAAATTCCAGCCTCCTTTTCAGCTGTCCACTTCGGCTGGGGCTGAGCTGGGAGCTGTGAGCTGGGAGCTGGGAGCTGGGAGCTGAGAGCTGATGGCCAACTTCCACTCCATGCCCAATGCGATCAGAAGTGAATTTCGTTGCTGTCCGGTTTTGTTTTTATTTTCGTTCAGTTTTCTCGTTTTTTCGGATCTTGTTGGAGTAGTAAACACCGCACGGCTGTCGATTTCTGTTTGCTGTCAGTTAGCCCGGCCTGGGACGGGGGTGCCGGGGGTGCCAGGGTGCCGGGGGTGGGCATCCCTGCCGAGGGCCAACAACCATTCATCTTTGGCCGGTTCGAAGGGCCTCTGGTTTTGGGTTTTGGGTTTTTGGTTTTTTGGTTTCGTCTTGTCGGCCGGTCATTTGTTGGGTTGGCGTGTTGCTTATCCCGACGCTTCGACGATTCGACGATTCGACGATTCGGTTTTGAAATTTCCAACGAAACGCTGAAACAGGACTCAACATGCAGAGTTTATAGGTATTTTAATTAGTTGAAATAACTCGTCTGGGTCTGGGAATCGAGTTGAGCGGGCGAGCGGGCGAGCGGTCAGGGGACCACCTAGGCAGGTAACAAATGCCTTTCCTATGTAAACACAGGCACATATCTGCCCGGGCCATTCCAATATCTCCCTCTAATGAAGCTTAATAAGCCCGGAGTCCGCCGTAAATGAAGCGATTACTCTAAAGCAAGCCTCATTTGAGGATTACGATCTTCCCCATGAGCAAAGCATTCAATTTTCCAGAAACCCACGACGGGTGGAAATTAAAATTAAAACGTCGACTTAAGCCGGGAAGGGGCAACGGAAGGGCGACACTTATCCGGACAGTGACAAGTGTCCCACCCCGCGACGATGATGATCCGATCCAGATCCTCCTCGAAAGGTTTTATTGTTTGTTTAATTGCGGACAAGTCGGACAAGTCGGACAAGTCGGGCAAGGGCGGCTGGGCTGTGCGGTGTACACTTGAAAATTGTAGCAGCAAAATGATAAATGATTCGCGCTCTAACCCTCCACTTGCCCAGCTGTTGGCTTTTCGGCGCAACATTTGCGCAAATCAAAGGCAGGCCGCTGATTATGCGGTGGTGGTTGGGCGGTGGTTGGGTGGTTGTCCGGACCCCGAGAGCCCGAGAGCCCGAGAGAGGTGGCGGCTCCGAGGTGGTGGCTTAGGTGGCTGGGCTGCCTGCGGCTGCCTTGGGTGCACTTACAGCCACGAAAATGTAATAAAAACGTGCGTCTTCACTTCATGTAAATCATGTCAGGCGGCGGCGAGTAGCGCGAAGTATTCCTATTGCACAGCGAGAAATTCTAAATAGTTTTTAATTTTAAGTGTTTGCTGTGTAAGAATAACGTTTTTAAGAGCAATTATATGCAAGTGACTAGCTGCTGCCGACATTGCCCATATACTCACCGTATTTACCAGCTAGAACTCGTTGCAAATTTCAGGGCCCCACAAGCGGTGTTCGAGGCAAGGCTGAGGAAGTCCCTTGTTGGCTTTAGTTCTAGTCCCTTATATAAATGCTATATTCCTCTTAAGAATAGCATTAAAATAGGTGCCGTGTTTCTTGCAGTGTACCGAAGTAACGTAGCAGCCGCAGCGCGCACACATCAGGAGCGAGGCATGAAGATCATCCTGACCGCAAAGCGATCGCAATCGCGCCGTGGAAGGCAAGGTGTCCCAGTGGAAATCCGAGACCGAGTTGGAAGCTGGGTGCTGGGTGCTGGGAGTTGGGAGCTGGGAGCTGGGAGCTGGGAGTTGCAGTCGGTCCAGGGCGTCTCTACTGTACCGTCTGCCGGCGGTGGCGTGAACGTGCAAACATGTTGCACATGAGAGAGGCTGCCGCTAAAGTACTTGTACTTGTCATATTGTTATGGATTTATGGCAAACACGTATAGCGCTATAAAAATGACATATGCACGTGTATGGGTTAAAGTATGGGCTCGACGAGGAGGCAGTGCACCCCGTCTCAGCCCCGCTGCCCCGCTGCCCTGCTGCCCGGGCACTCAGAGACATGAGCACGCGCAGCCATCTCGATTACTCGCTCGCGTCGCGGCGGCGCACATCGAAGCGCAAGCCAACCCCCAGGACGCCCGACCCCTGCTATATATATATATATATCTCCGCCGGCGTACACCTTCCACCCCTTGAACCTCCGCTAATTAATCGCCTTTGTGCGCGTCATAATTCGCTGCGATGTTTGCCTTACTGATTTGGCAATTGGATTTAGCTTAGGGGTGGATTTCCGGTTAAATGAGGCGAGCCTCCGGGTTGAGGACCGAACATGTGTGAGGTTCACAAGTGCCTGGATTTTCCTCCGGGTGAAGCTGGTGCAAATTGCGGCTGAAGTCAGGTGGCCACGTTGATGGATGATGGGCAGTGGGTAAATCTGTTCCTCAAACAGCCCGGGTTTGGATTGAAGATACAAACGTGGTGACATAAGGTTGCGTTCTCAGTTCCCACTTTCTCACTCGATCGAACTGGGAAGCTTGATAAAAACTTTATTTTTGAGGGCTTGCAGTTTAGGGTTTTTTTCCGGATCTATTACATATATTATCTATATTAAGGTAGCACTCAGGCACCACATCTATGTATATAAAGTTACAGCTCCCAAAAGTACTTAGCCTGCTAGACCCAAGTGCCATTTGGGATAACACTCGCAGGTCTTTAAAGCAAACACGCCAGCACTTTGCAGAATTGATGGGGAAACTGCTGCCGCTCTGCCCAAACTCCCAGTGT
Organism: Drosophila pectinifera; assembly: GCA_008042775.1. Classification (NCBI taxonomy): domain Eukaryota; kingdom Metazoa; phylum Arthropoda; class Insecta; order Diptera; family Drosophilidae; genus Drosophila; species Drosophila pectinifera. The sequence continues at coordinate 71,061 of VNKC01004003.1, read as the reverse complement.
TGTGTCTCTGGTGTTATTTTTCAAGTACCCGTAACTTCCCGCTGAAAATATGGCCCATAAATCTCTTGACCCAGCCAGCAGCAGTGCCAATAAAAGCGTTCATAAACAACTAACCTAGGCAACGTGGCCAACGCCGCTCGGCTAAGGGCGGAGTACCACTAACCACTAACCACTAACCACTAACCACAGCCGCCACCGAAGTTAGGAATAAACTGAATAATAAAAAAAACAACAACGAGGAGGCGGAAAACACTTGAAAAATCTGTCATAAAAATGCGAGTGGTGTAAAACCAACTGGTTGAAATTGCCAACATATTTGCCTGTTTGTTTAATGAACCCGCCCAACCACAGTCCGGGCTGTGACCCTTGGCTGGGGGTGGTTTCCGGCGGTTTTGATTACTCAATATGTTTGATTTTGCGGACTCAGGCCACCGCCACTGCGCTCCACTTGCGCAGCTGTTCCGAAAGCTAATTCCGACAAAGAAATGCCATTAAAAGCGAACAAGTGTCCGAAACCGAAACCGAAACCGAATCTGAAATCGAACAGAGAGTTCGCCAACGCACCACACAAAAGACACCTGTAAGAGCCAAGTAAGCCCGTGTCTGCTATTAGCCGGAATCAAGACGGAGACAATGTGAGCCACAGTGGGCAAAATAATATCTCTGGGGAGCCGGTCGCCCCGCCTCGGCCAGAGGAGACCGGAGCTGAGCTGGCCGCCAACGCAAAGCCAAGCCGCTGCTCTGGCCTTTTAGCCAATTTTGATATAGCTGAAAGCGTCAATTATACGTGAAATTTATGATGCCGTGTGAAGAATAACACCAACTTGCAACATATTTGGTCAACGTGGCCGTTGCAGCCGAGGCAGCCGAGGCAGCTTAGGAGCCGCACAATTGCCGCTCTGGGGTCCCTTGTCGCAGATGTGTACCTTGATAATGGGCATTGTAGTGCAGCTTTCCAGTCGCAGGCCCAGGCACATCCACGGCAACGGCAACGGCAACGGCGACAGCGAAAAGCAAGAAAGATGACAAAGGAGCCGGAGTGGTCTTCAGCGCTGCCCAGTACGCCCACCAAAAGAGGAGGATGGAGACCCAGATACTGCTCGTAGCCAAGAGCCAAGAGCCTAGAGAAGACATTTTGGGCACACACCAAGTCAATTTGTTTTATCTATTGTCGAACAAGAGTCATGTCACAACGGCACAATGAGATTTACTATGTGTTGTTGCAGTTGCAGGTGCACTTAGGGAAAATGTGTGACTCTATCTGAGCAATACTGCTAATGGAAAATAAATGCATATGCATTTGGCAACACGTGGAAGCAGCTTTACTCTCAAGCATTAGAGCAAGCCCTGTAAGACTTGATAGGAGCCTTCGATTATTTAGATCTGTATTTATTAACAGACTCAGAAAGGTTATTTAATACATATATTTAAAAATAGATCATCTGCCTTCCAAAGGCCTTTTTCTACACTAATCCCCAAGTGATTCAGAGCTTAAAAGCAACATAAGTGGACTCCATTAAAATCTTATTAAACTATTTTGCAACAGTTACTATTAAATAAGAATAACATTTACTTTCTTCCGCTTTCGAATTAAAAATCACACCAAATGAAGTCCATAAAATGTGCTTCAAGCCATTTATGAGGTGCTCGTACACAGGTTTCTGGCCAGACATTTTAAGGCCAGCATTTTGGACAATTGCTGGCCTTTTTCGGTTAGTTTTTCTCTGGATGTGGGCAGACGGAAAGCCACTGCAGTTGCTGTTGCTGCTGTTGTTGCTGTTGTTGCTGTTGTTGCTGCTGCCGAAGCTGCAACAATGGAGCTGCGGCAAATCAGCAACATGATTCGATATTTAGATATGCGCCTCAAGAAATATGAGCCGCTAACAACAACAGCAGCGGCAGCGGCAGCGGCAGCGACAACAACAAAGATGCTGCCGCTTGTCGGCCTGTTGGCCGCATGTAATTGCCAAGTTTGTTGCTTAAGTCTTTTGTTTTGGCCACGCTGATAGGCCAGTTGCATTTAAATTTGATTTATACACTCCCGGCTCGCGGATAATTGGATGGAAGTCGCCGCTCTGTCTGCGGAGTTAATAATTGGCCGGACCAAGTCGAGTTCCCACCCAAAAGCGTTGTGGGAGTCCGAGTTTAAGGCCCAACTCCAGTTCCAGTTCCACTTCCCGGTTCCAGCTTCCAGCTTCCAGCTTCCAGCTTCCAACTACCAGGTGTTAATTGTCGGTCCCCCAGGGGCATTGGCAGCCATAAAAGGCTACTGCGGCGGCCTAGATCTGGAGCCGGGGCACAGAATGCACTGAGCGCTGGCCTGGCCTGGACTTATAAACATAATTAAGTTGGAATCGTAAACGCGGCAGACTCGCTTCGGGCCAAAATGCGTACGGCAGCCGAAGCTGAAGCAGAAGCCGGCCCAGCCGACCAGCAACTCCATTAGCAAGTCGTGGTCCGATCCGATCCGATCCGATCCGAGACAGATTCCGGACCCGGCGGCTATATAGCCCGGCGTGCGACCAATCAGCGCCCGCCTAAAGAGCGCCGCTCGCGCGCTCGAGCACCAAACCGGTCTCCCCGAAGAGAGCGACATCCGCGAGAGCGCGGCCCGGGATCGCGGCCACCGCTTTTGCCCAGCGGCAATCAGTCGTTAGTGGAAGCCTGAAGCGTACGCAGCACCCAGCGGAAGTCGCAGTCGCAGTAGCAATCGCAGTAGCAGTAGCAGTCGCAGTCGCAGTCGCAGTAGCAGTCGCAGTCGCAATCGCAGTCACAGCTTCGGTGCTACATGGTGCTACAAGCTCTCTTAAGCCACCACCACGCTTCTCGGTTGACTCTCGCGTGACTTGCTCCGCCCCGTGGATGCTGCTCGAGGGCTGGAACTGCCGCAGGATTCGGCGTTCGGCGCTCGGCGCTCGTTCAGTCGTGAGCCGTGCTTCGAGCGGTGATGAGTGTAACTCCAGCCACGGTACGGAAACTGGAAACTGGAAACTGGATTACGGATTACAATGCCCCTCCCCCTTATTAAAAGCGAATTGTGAAAGTGTTAAATGCTAATCGCCCGCTGATTACAGCAAGTGAGTTACAGCAAGTCGCTGGAGAAAAGTACACAACCGTAATGAGAGATCAGTCAGATCAATCAGCCGACATTGTGCCTAGTTTCCACGGCCGGATCGTGTGAGCGGAGAAAACGGAAATACCTTTCAGTTAATGCTCGTACAATGCCCGTAAATAAATACATCGAAATACAATGCCGCCCAGAAAATTGTGTTTAATCTAAGTGGAAAAGTAAAAGTGCAAACAATGTGGATGCGAATATATGTATGATCCCCGAAGAATCAGCCGAGAGTGCCTGTGCCTCTGCCTGTGCCTGTGCCCCTCCATTGATAACGCACACACATGCTCGCACCGCTCGAGGCTACGAAGTGGAATTGAAACACATTCGGAGTGAAGATCGGGAGAACTGCGGAACAGCCAACTAGCCCATAGTGCCCGACGATAATAAAAATAATAACAGCCAGGCACTGCGAGAAAATATCGCAAGTGTGGCGGGGATCTTCCAGAGCCAGGGAGCCTCTCCATTAGTGAAATAGTAACGCCAGACCATTTGCAATTTGCTATCTATATTGAATCGGAAACCCTTAACTTGTGCGGAGTCTGATTTTCCTAAATCCGATTCACCGAACTCTAGGGAATATCAGACTCCCAGAATAAGTAATAAATGTAGTGGCACAAAAGTCAATTAGGCAAAGAGCTATAGATACACCAGTCTTAAACTCGAGTGCCTTTAGCGCTTTTTTCTGTGCAGAGGACGGAGATAGTGTAGGGAACATGGGTAATGGTTCCGAGGGCTCCGCTCAGGAGAGCGAGGAAGTGCGCCATGCTCTGGCACACACCCAATCGCTTGGCCATGTGTTTGGCCAGCTTAAGCCCGGCATTATCATGGTCCACGGCCCATTCAGATCGTCCATTCAAGACTCCCTGCCCACGCCATTAGCTGATAAATCTGGGCACAGCCCGCAGTAGCGAGGCTAGGGAAGCGGCAGAGATAGGGCATTCCGCATTCCGCATTCCGCATTCCGCGCTTCGGGGTCTCCCTGGGACGAATATGCATTTCGCAAATTGCAAAAGAGCGCACCCTCTTCGGGTTCGGGGGTGAAAGCTTCGGGGGAAGCAGTGGCCGCAGCAGCCACTTCCGGTCCATGCCCTGCTGCAGCCACAGGCAACATCTGAGTCTCGACTCAAAGTCAACGACTTCCGCTCGCCAAGGCGGAGGCATGCCCCAAGCAAATTACTTAATTAAATGGACAATTAACACCCGGTCGTGGATCGGGGGAATGAGTAATGCCCGCAAGAGGGAAAATATCTGTAAATTAATATGCGCACAAGATGCAAATTGTTTGCTGGCCCAAAGACACGGCACGGCAGAGGCAGAGGCAGCATCAGCTGCAGCAACAGCGGCAGCGGCGTTAAATTAACATAAATTGAATTGCATTTGCATTTGCTTTTGCCTTTGCTGCGGTTGCCACTGCGGCTGCCTTTGCGGTGGGGCAAAGTAAATGTTGCCACTGCCACTTGTGGCTGCTGCGGTTTGCCACTGCGTGTCAATTAGCGATGTGGATGCCACCGGGCACCGAAGCAGATGAAGTAGATTTAGTTCTCTCTGGAGCCCGTTTCAATTCCATTTCGTTCGACATCTGTTACAGCTACGAACCCCATCCGTCGGCTATCAAGTGGAAGTGTTAAGTGAGAAGGAACCAGGCAAACAAAGCCCTTATAAATAGTGAATAATTTGTGATAACAACATTAACGAAGCACAGAAACAGAAACAGAAACAGAAACAGAAACAAGTTCGACGGAGGCCGCTGCAGAGTGGGGAAAATGATAGGGAACCCGGAATACCGCGAGTGCCTCCCCCAGACAGCCACGAACTAAGCAAAGGCCCAGAAATCTGCATACATGGGCTAATTACGGATCGGCGAGAGACCATTTGACCGCCATCCAAGCCCAACGTGAACCCAGACAGCGACAGAGACCCAGCTCCATCTAGATCGCCGAGATCGCCGAGATCGCAGCACCCACCAGCATCAGCCCCGCAAGCCCCCAGAATGTACACAATGTTTAGGAAACATTTTCGCCGAAAATCATCGGCGGAGTCCACCGAGGAAACAGCATCCGAAGACAGCCCCAGAATGTCTACAAAGGCGGCCACAAAGAGGCAGCGGCCGAGGCCCCGGATTCTCCAGACGCCGCTCGTCGACTGTCCATCATTAAAGGCTGCCTGCAACTTAATTGCTTTAATTTTAATACTGTTAGTCCATAAGGTAAGCGAAAACCAATATGAAGAGACCCGAGAGCCATAATCGAAGCCCCAGATCCAAAAACATGCGGGTGTAGTGTCTTCCACCAAAAAGCAGAAATACAAGGGGAAAAAAAACCAAAGTTGATTCAACCCATGAGAATTGGCGATGGCTGAGGGCCAACAGCTCCGATGGGGACTTAAATAATGATGATTTTGGGTTTATTTCGAGTGATTTATCAGTTTTTGCAGTCAAGAGAGCCGCGTTTAATGGGAACTCTTTACGCAGGCATCGACTTTGAGTCAGTAAATCAAGTATTAGTAAAGTTCTGGGAAGCCATGAAGTCGTAGGAATTATAATGCAATGCCACGAATATTTCCCCATGTCAAACATTTCAAAGGTTGAGAGTGGAAAGTAATAGAAAATTAAAGCCAGAAACTTTCATTATTAAAAATAGTAAGTCTATTAAACAGATATTGAAATAAACCCTGTTTTATGTGGATTCAAACCCACTTTCTGTGCGAATTGAAGCACTCCCTTACAATGGGACATAAAGATGCTGTTAATACAGCTTTAGTGGGTGTAAACGTGAAACCTTTTATATTTAATTGGACATCAATTTGCTGGCAACTTGATAGCTCTACCCGGTCAAAACGTTTTCTGGCTCTCGGTCACTAAACTGGTCTTTAAGTAGAGTCATTCTCCCGCTGCAGGCTGTATATAAGAAGCCCCAGACTAAGCGGGATCTCATCCCCGTAGCCCCTTGAAACTGATCCAATCTATCTCCAGAAACCATCTCTCCGAATTGGTTCCCACATGGCAGCGGTAGTCAGCAGAGTCTCTCGGGGCTCCAGAGTCAGTTTCAGTCAGTCGGGTTTTCGGGGTGTAGCCGTCATAAAGTGTTGCACAGAGTGCCTAAACATGTATTGAGATGCCAATGCCCCCTCCTCTCCTAGCCGGGAGCGGGAGAGGCCTCGAGCGGCAATTAAACAGGCGGAGAGGTAGCCAGCGGTTCAGAAATACATAAAAACTAATCGCTGCTCGGAGCAGTCGGAGGGAGTTCTCGATCCGGGAGGGGGACTTGGTCAACAAACAACGATTTGATTAATACGCCGGCCAACGCGAGGGGCCACGAGACACCAGAGTCCACGAGAGGGAATCCTAAGAGAGTCCCAGGGCCCCGGTGGAGCCATCAAATTGATTACAGACATTTATCTGGCTTGGACCGGGGACCGGGGACCGGGACTTGGGCATTGCATTGATTTGGGTTATTCGAGGCGATAAAAGCGGCCGGCGGCAGCAGCTGCCTAAATGGATGCAACTATTTAGTTGTTAATGAAGTAAATAAAAAGTTAAATATTTTGTAGCCGCGTCGATTTATGGCTCGCTTCCAGGGAAATCTGAGGCGGCGATCGCCCCGCCTCGGTTCACATGGCCTGCTGGCCTGCTAGCCTGCTGGCCTGCTGGAATTAGCCCAGTATGCCCAGAGTATGCCGAAAGAGCCGAGCTTCTCTGACATTTATTGGCCATAAGCTGCGTATTAAACGGACTGCGAAAGGGCACTGCGAAGGAGCTCCCACGAGGCGGTTTAATTAAAACTCAACTTCGCATTAACTCCCTCCGAGTGTGTGGCGGCTTCGTTAAGCTGCTGGCGCCGCAGCACCAGTTTCCCTGGGCATTTCAGGGGCCCTATCTAATCGAGGGACGGACGTGGGATTGCGTCAAGGCCTGTACGGAGGCACTGCAGCTGCAGCTCCACAGATCCACAGATCCCGAGAGCCGCAGATATGTGATAAATAAATAAGTAAGCAGGCCTCGGAACAGGTTCTCCGATCGAGAACCGATCTCGCGTCTCGAAGCCAACTCAGACAAGAGGAAGTCCAAGAGAACTGGCCGAGAGACCAGCATTTGATTGATCTATGGCAATGGCCAACAATGCCTGTGGTTTTGGCTTCAGTTTGTTGGTTTTTAGTGGATTTTCCAGCAGCAGCAGCAGCAGCAGCAGCAGCAGGTGCAATGCTGCACCGTTATCCCAGAGACAGACCCCAGAAGGCTAAATTGCAATTTATTTCTAATAAACTTATCAACACTGCCAGCTACCAGGGCCAATGACAATAAATTTGCTGAAATATGAAACCATAAAAGCAGGAGTCCGCGCCAGGAGTTTTCATTAGCATATTTCCGCGAAGCTGCCAGGGGAAGCCCCTCTCCCGGAGAAGCCTCTCAGAACTGGTAATGAGCCTTTAAAATACAAAGTTGATGGTGGAGAGAGTCCGGCTCAGCTAAGTTATGATAAGCGATTTGCCGGAGAATAGTTAAACTTTATGCGCCATTTATCAGCCGAGAGTCGGCGATCTAATGTGTTATTAATTTTATGGCAATGCTCCTATCGATGGGCTCTTGATTTGTGGCCACTCCAGAGTCCAGATTCCAGATGGCCGACTCCCGATTCCCGATTCCAGGTTCCTGGGGCCTGGGCCTGGTGCCTGGTGCCTGGAGCCTGGTGCCGTCTCCAGCTGGCACACAAAAGGCCTTCTAAATTATACAAGCCGCTGGATACCTCGTTTGATTAAGTGAGCCGAAACGGTATAGTTAGGAGCGCGCTTTGTGCCGGAAAATATTCCTCATTATTTTCGTGTTTCATTTGCTGCCAGATTTATCAAGTCCGAGCGAGCTCCTTTCATTTGCCCACCAATTTCTTCGCTTTATTTCGGATTTCTCTGTATCGATCCATCTATTTTTGTGTTTTTAATTAAAGCCTCTACCGCAGCCCAATCAGAGCGCCCTAGGTGGCTTATTAGCTTTTACAACCGGCGGGCGAGCGCTCGGATCCACAAAGTGTTGAGCGTATTATTCGATGGGACTGGGGATGGGAGTCTGCCTGGGAATACGATTTGGTGGGGGAGATCTCGGTTTCTCGCTATGACCCGTGATTGATTTGGACGCTTCGAGATCTGTGTCTGCAGTGTACTTTCCGTATCGATAACCCGTTCTCCCTCCCCTTACAGATATCCGCAGCTGGCAACTTCGAGCTGGAAATATTAGAAATCTCAAATACCAACAGCCATCTTCTGAGCGGCTACTGCTGCGGCATGCCATCGGAGCTGAGGGCCACCAAGACGACGGGTGAGTTAATGGCAGGCTTTAGACATAACACGGATCGTACCCATGGGCCTTCTTATAAGGCTTTTCCATTTCGAGGGCCATTAAAGAAGAAGCCGTCATAAAATAGAGCGAAAGTGAGGATTATTACGATCACAGAAATATGCATTTTATTTATTGGCAATATTAGTATCCATAACATATATTAACTGCTTTCTATTTACTATTAATCAGGCAATGCCTTGTTCCTTACAAAAATGTATCGCAAGCCTTTGGAAATCATTCTGATAAACCCATCTGGAGCCCTAGAATGGCGTGCAAATTTATTGTATTATTTTTACAAATTCAAGATATTTCGAAGCTTATCTTAGTTAAAACTAAAATGTATCTAACTTTATTTACAAGTGCTTGAAGTGTCTTACAAATGTCTGTGGAATTTCTGGGGAATAGTCCGAGTCCGCTCACTGCTCTTATCTGGTTCCTCTGAAAGAGGCGGTCAAGGTTCTTCCTCCCGCTATCAGTAGGGTTTGCACTCTGCATATTTCTTAAATAATGTTATGTATGTTATAAGCCCCAATAAGTATTATGCAATCTCTGGCCACGAACCCCTTGATCCCCTCGAACCCCACTCCCCGGCCGTATAGTATAGTAGTATAGTAGTAGTGATAACCCGTGCCGGATCTCTCTCCCTTGCAGGCTGCTCACCATGCACAACGGCGTTCCGGCTGTGCCTGAAGGAGTACCAGACCACGGAGCAGGGTGCCAGCATATCCACCGGCTGCTCATTCGGCAACTCCACCACCAAGATACTCGGCGGCTCCAGCTTCGTGCTCAGCGACCCGGGCGTGGGCGCCATTGTGCTGCCCTTTACGTTTCGCTGGACGGTAAGTGCACCCATCACCACACCATGCCCTCACCCATCACCCATCGCCCATCGCCCTCCTCCCCCAGGAAGCACGCTTTTGGCACGAGCTGGCTTACTCCAGCTCTCATTTCTCGCGGCTGCGGCTGCGGCTGCGGCTCCTAATGTGCGAGTTTCTTTCGAGCTTGGACAGGGGCAGCGGCGCTCGGTTCCGCATGGGGACCCAGGGCTGAGCTCGGAGAGATAAGCTCGAGCCGGCACCAGAAATGTGAATGAGCCGGGAGCTCGTGCCGGATTGATAAGAATGTGGGCATGTATGGGCATTTCCACAGACGTCTCGGGATACAGACTTTGAATAACTTATCATTTTAAAATGGCTCATTATTTAAGTAACTGAAAACGTAAGTTAATAGGTTTCTTCCTTATCTCGCTGGGTTCCAATGAGAGTCCTAGGGAAATGCCCTTATACCAACAAGTGGGCCTCTTCTCGCCACTTCCTGTGGCCAGGGTTCCCGTCTTCCCCAAAATCATCTGGCGTGAACAGCACATAGCCCCAAAGCGGCTTACTCACTCCCAGCCCGCGGAGCCCTTCTTGGCCGCGGTAGCCCGAAAAGCAATTAAAAATTGTGTTTCGTGTTTTATACGTATGCTTCCACCTCCTAAGCGGCTTTCGGTTAATTAAGTGAGCATAATGCGGGCTTATGACTGCCAAACTGGGAAGGAATAAACACATACAGACTGGCCGAAAAGAGAACCCAACACCACACAACACAGCACTCAAGTGGCCTGGTCCTAACTCGATTAAGGTAAAAATGTAACCTGGCTGACTGAAGTCTGCGTTGTTTTTGTTACTTGGCTCTTATATTTGCTTTTTATTCGGTTGTTATGTGCGGCTGGTGTTCTGGTTGTCGTTGCCCCTGTTTCTGGTGTTTCGAGCCAACTTGGTTAACAATTACACGCCGCGACTGGGTCGGTGTCCAAACCAATTCGAAAGCACTTGCAAAAATCCATCTCTAAATGAAGGACAGACTTAATGGCAACAAATAAAGTTATATAAATTACAAAGTAGGCACTCTTGGGAATTCAAGGAACTGAGCTGTGTTTATTTATATTAATGAATTAAAAGGGCCAGTAATAATTAGACTCTTTTTCGAGTGCAGCTGAGCCCAAAGTCGCAGTCTCCGCCGACGCCGACGTCGGCATGCGCCTGCGCCGCCGCTCACATTAGGCAGCCATCGGCGGCCGACGCCGAGGTGTGGCGCGGGGGAGCTGCATGCGTCAGAGCCGCAGCTCTTGCTCTGCCGCTGCTGCTGCCTCCACCCATTCCACACCATTCCGCACTCCGTACCAGCCGCACCCGCTCCCCGAGCCCGAGCCCGAGCCCGACTCGAGTCGTGGCCTGAAGTGCGGACAACCTGTTCCGTGGGAACATTACCTTGTCGCGCTTGTCGCTCGGCCGATGGCGATGGCGATACGTTACGCTTCGCTTTGGCTTCGCTTTAATCTTGTGCCTCGCTGGTGCTTTTCCTTTTGCTTTTTCTTATGTGGCCCAGCTCATGCGCACATGTGATCCGAGCCAGACCCGGGACCGTGGCTGCAGTCAAAATATTTTATTACAAATAGGTTCTTGGAGCACTAAGTCTGCTTTACCATGGTGATCTTAACAATTAGAATGGATTGCAAGTAGGTGCATCAACTGCAGGATCTACTATATTCTCGGACTCGATCTCGGACTTCAGTTTCATATCGAATATCGAATAACCCAAATCCCTACTTCCCCTCGATTTTTTTGCAAGTGTGCTTGGCTTAAGCCCGAAGCCGGCATTCTGCATACTGCCCTCGTAATATTTGCAGACGGAGACTCAGTCAGTCAGGCAGGTTGCCGAGTTGAGGAACCCTCGAGAAGCCTTTCACAAACTCATGGAATATCTTCAAAAACATACCTGAGCAGAGACAAAAATCAAGTAAGAGACTGCTGCCGATCTGGTCGCAATTGTCCCACTTTTTATTGAATGACTTCTTCTCCTCTTCTCCACATCGACTGCTGATTGAGTGAATGGCATGTTGAGACTTATAAACATGACTTAGGAGATACTTGAGGCCTCAAGCACACACAGCACACAGCAAACCCCGAGCCCACCGCACACCACACACCACACACCGCACACCACACATCATAACCCCAGCGCGCCTTCAGTGTAACTGTCAAACTTCATAGAGGCCTCTCTGGAAACATTCCCAAACTACAACCGAATTTCACTTGACAATATTTTCCACATGTCGAGCGGGCTCCAGCTCCGAGTTGATGATCTGGAGTGCGCGTGCGCGGCCATTGAGCGCGCTCGAGTGGAATGTGCGGAGCCTCTTCTTGGGGCTGCTCCACTTTCCGCCTCGAGACCGAGACGGAGACGAAGACCGAGACCCAACATGAATGACTGCCCAAATAAAACGTGTGTGTGCTCCGTGGGCTTTGATCCATTTGGCTACCTCCGCAAAGTTATTGTCTTCCGAGAGCGACGAACCACCGACTGCTCCTCGAGCGGTTGCCATTGATGAAAGTGAGGTTCTTGACTTGGTGTGTAAACATTTCGGTGGCCAATTCACCAGCTGCCCAATTGTCTCGCTAAAGGCTACTTGATTTGCTGAAATGGCTGGGGGAAAATAGATTTCAATTAATAGAAGCTGCCTGCCCTGCCTCCCACTATTACTGCCGTTGTCTCTGTGCCTTTCAGCAGTCTGGTTCAGGCCTCCTCCCCCATTGGCTCGTGTCATCTGCCTAGTTCTCCGAAATCCGAAACCGAATTCAACGCCATTTTCAATTGATACACTTCCGCCGGCACTGCCATGCGCCGTGGGTCCCCACAAGATTTTAAATCGAGTCCGGAACAAGGGCCCAAGCGACATGGCAGCGATGTGGAAACCCGAGGCGCTGGTGGTCAGTCCATGGATGGATGGACTTGGCAAAGTGTGTCAAGTTGTCGAGCTCGTTGCTTTGCCGGCCGACTGCAATTAGCCAATGTCTGCTTTGGACTGATTTAGTGTCGCGTCGCCAGGGCAATTACATGGGAATCCCCGCTCCACTGGCCGCCGCGCCGCCGCCTCCCACTGCTAAATGAGCATTTCCTGGCATCCAGCGGCGGCGGCATCCAGACAACGTCGTCGTTTAATTGCTTTCAGACCAACGAGAAATCTTCTACAAACAGCGAATCTTCAGTTTTTTATAGGCCCATGCAAAGGAGGAGTTTTAAATCAAGAAAAGAAGGAAGCCGAAGGCCTAACTACGCTGGGAATCCATTTACGGTCTTATGAAGAGTCCAAATAATTGCTGAAGGCTTCCCAGAATATTTTCAAATATTTAGTTTTGAGTAAAGAGTATATAAGTCATATTTGAACTGGGCTATATATCAGCAAATCGTGTGTGACCATTTAGAGTTCTACTGAATAAATGTTTTCTTCTTAAGGAAAGTACTTCCAAAAGGCAAGCCTTTAGTGATTCATATTTTTAGTGGCGACTTGCTTACATTTTTCTATGAATAATCTCCCGTCTCCCCTGTTTTACCCCACAAACTCCGGGCCAAAATGATAACACCCTTTTAACCAAGAGTAATAAGAGCCTAAACAAATCCGAAAACTGAAAGAGACTTGTGTCTGGTCTGTGTTTTGTTTTCGCATTTTGTTTTGGCCAATTGCAATGCCATGGACGTGGACGTGGACGCGGACGTGGACGTGGACGTGGACGTGGACTTGGACGTGGACGTGGACATGGCCAGAGTCCGTTTAGAAAGTCCGCGCTCCTCCTGCGTGAAATTAAAGTGTTTAGCTCTGCCTCGCTTTGTTTGTTGTCTGATCGCTTTGTTCGTTTGTTGTTCGATGTTCGTTCGCTGTTTGTGTGTTTCTGGCCGCCTGTCCGCGCTGTCTTCATTTGCATCCCCGGCGAGCTGCTAGCAGCTAGCAGCTAGCAGCGAGATTAAACTGTCCATTAGCGTCAGCCTGGAGAGCTCCGAAACTAATGCCACTCTCCCCTCTCCCCCGTTCAATTGCAGAAGTCGTTTACGCTGATACTGCAGGCGTTGGATATGTACAACACATCCTATCCAGGTAAGTGCGGTGGCAATTGCCGCCCGGCGCTCGTTACCGGCAGCCAGCGCCTTGTGGCAAGCCCCGAGCTGCAGTTGCAAGTTGCAAGTTGCACGTTGCAGCAGCTTGTCGCTCGTTATTGTTCGCCAGAGCCGAGGCACTCGGCTTAATTAGCCGCCGAAGACAAGGAGCTGCTCAGGGTACACTCGGGGGAAGTTTTAAAGGGATTAAGTGCAGATACTAAGGAAATAAGAAGTATTTCATTTCACTAAAGTCTAGTCACCTTTTTGGGACAAAATAACCAGTAAGGAAATGTATCAATTTTTTATTGGGAACTATATTTCCAAGATTTTACATAAGAAATAGTTGAGTAACCTCTTGATATCTAGTTTATGGCTGAAGTAAATTGAATCTATCTAGCATAATAAATAGATTTTTAAATAGAGTTCCTTAAAATAAATGAAACACATCCTTATTTTCAATCAAAGCCAATTCAAAAGTCTCTTCAATTTGGATGAAAATACTTTAAGCCTTATTCAAAGCACACTAAATGCAGTACTTATTCTCCGAGTGTACCCTTAAGCGCTGGAAATGGTGCCAACAACTGACTAACCCTCCTTCTGCCCACTCCAACTCCTCCTCCCCACCCATGCTCCTGGTCCTGGTCCTGGTCCTGGTCCATTGGAACGCCAACGTTGATGCCACCAACCACGAATCCCAATCCGACTACGACTACAACAATTGTCATGCCACGCTCGCATCCAATCCCATCCCTGGCCCACTCCGAAATGCAGATGCGGAGAGGTTAATTGAGGAAACATCATACTCGGGCGTGATACTGCCAGCGCCGGAGTGGAAGACGCTGGACCACATCGGCCGCAACGCCCGGATCACCTACCGCGTCCGGGTGCAATGCGCCGTTACCTACTACAACACGACCTGCACGACCTTCTGCCGGCCGCGCGACGATCAGTTCGGCCACTACGCCTGCGGCTCCGAGGGTCAGAAGCTCTGCCTCAACGGCTGGCAGGGCGTCAACTGCGAGGAGGCCATCTGCAAGACCGGCTGCGATCCCGTCCACGGCAAGTGCGATCGGCCCGGCGAATGCGAGTAAGTACACGCGGAGAAACCTAGTTCTATATACTTTTGTTTATCGAGTTGTATACTGATTGCGAGGGTTTCTATATGGTACATAGCCCCCCGTCTTCTTACAGTTCCCGATTGCACAGGTGAGGCGCTGAAGTGGTCAGAGCATAGGTCACACCCAGTTCCCGGGGTGTGTTATACATTTTCCGGGCTTTGGAAAGCACACTTTCCCCATTTTCTTTACTGTGTACGGCGGGTTACCTGTTTTCACCGGGCTGCCATCTTGGTGCCCCCACCTGCCGTAATTACGACCCCCTGCCACCCCATTTAACGATGTGATTATGACACTTTTTGCATGTGTCCAGCGCGGAGTTTGGGGCCGCGCTTAATGGCCCTGGCCCGGAGACCGGAGACCGGCGACCGGCGACCGGCGACCGGGAGTCCATGGAGACCACGGATCGGCATTGACAGGCCAACTCGCAGAGGCACTCCACTCGCACAGTTATAATGGCCAGAGTGCTTTTCTCTTGCGTGTGATCGGCGGCGGGGAGTGGGTTCTGTAGCTCTCGCATGGGGCGGCTTTTTCTGCCGGCTCTGGTTCTTTTTTCGCCTTTTTCGAGGCTAAATGTGTGAAGTAGTTGGCAGAGTTTCTCTCACATGGCCATTATCGGATGCGAATGCCAGTTCAGGTTCAGGGAGAGTGTGTTCGCAGATAATTAAAACCAGAGCGAGCCCGATGCTCCACTAGAGAGTATGCCTAGACCCAGAGTATGCGGGATGACTGCGCCATCGGGGAGCCTCCTCGGCCTCCTCCGTGATCTGATCACGTTGCTTCCCAATCAGTCGCCAGTCGCCAGTCGCCAGTCCCCGCATCCCTTATTAAATTGTTCGCACTCGGTAACTGGCCACTTCGGAGATAACCCGGAGTGCTATAAAGTTGTAACCAGCCATATAATCGGCAATCAAGTGCCAGGGCCAATGCGATCCCCGGCCACAGAGCAGGCTAATCAAACGCCCGCACGATGGCCAGATGCTGATCACGGCCAGAGACCTCCTCCTGCCGCCGACCCCCTGCCCGGCTCGAGCTCCCACTGCTCTGGCTCTCCACCACGCCACCTTCCTGGTCGGGGCCTTCGGTCCGCCCCTTCGGAGCGGCCATGCGCAGACGTGGGCATCGTGGAGCGACTGCCTGGCACAGCAAGAGCTGGAGCTGGAGCTGGAGCTTGGAGTACACCAAGAGAAACAGTTGGCTATCTGATGTCGGAAGAAGGTCTTCAAGCTCTCACTGCTATTTGAAATGTACTTAAAATGTTATACTAATTAATTTTTAAACATTCTAGAGATGCTTGGGTTGTAACAATTTTCCCAGCCTCTTTGTATATTTTTCCACCAACATAAGTCCTCGTTAATGTCAAGATTTGGGAAATAAAAGCCAGCTTTGTAATTGCCGTGCATCCCAAGAGCAGAGCACGAAAAACGTTTGCGCTTCGGCTGTTCCTGTTGCAGCAGTTGCAGCAGTTGCAGCAGTTGCTGCGGCAATAGTTACTGCAGTTGTTGCTGCCGTTGTTAATGTTCCAGCGTAACACAGAATACGTGAGCCGGCGGCCATGATTGCATTTCTCGACGGCATCATGGGGCTCTCCATCAGGCCTCCGTCCGACGGCACCCATCCCGCATCTCCATCGCTCGTCCTGATTCTAAATAGCAATAATTAGCGTGGCCTGGAAAACATCAAAAGTCCGTAGATTTCCGCTCCGTTGCAACAATTATAAGCCAGAAGAAAAATTACTTTTTCTGTTTGCACGTTGCTGGTCCATTTGGCGAAGCGCTGGAGCTGGAGCTGGAGCTGGAGCTGAAGCTGGCCACTGATCCGCCGCCAGATAGCCTGGACGGGCTGCCGTTTTAATGAAATCATAAATTACCAACGCCATCGAACGGAGAACGGAGCGAACGACTATCGCCGACCACGTCATGCCCGGAGCTTGTAGAGTTAGCACCTCGCCGGGAGATAACTCCGCTGGCTGGGCCTGGGCCTGGACCTGGCTAACTTTGATCCCGCTGCACTCTGGCGTGTTGCGGCGATAAAATCGCGGAGCGAGTCGGGGCCGCACTGCCACTTTGGGGTTTGATGCATCAAGGCCAAAGTTCAGAGTGACCCAATTCGGTGGTTTGGCCATAGGACCGGCCGTAGACGGAGCCCAAACGCGTTCCCAGGCCAAATTGAAATGTAGAGAACAGCTGAGATCGATGGGTGAATAATGTGAATAATGGGAATGTTTTCCCAAGATCCAGATAACCTTCCCGAGGCTCTCGCTCTTGTCTGGAAAAGTGCACAGCTTATAGACTACTCTATATACACCATAGCCATGGCCATCATGGCTATGGCTCCATCATCAGAGCCATGGAAAATGGAATAATATTTTCCCAAGCTGCCAGTAACATCTGGCTACCCTTGGCTTAAGTTCACCTTCGGATTGGTCTTGGGGTCTTGTATGCTCCATTTTCCATCTTCCTTGGGGATCGTCTCCCAAGCAAGCTCACCTGTAGACATGCCCCATTTGGCAATCAGTATAGCGACGCACCTCCCCGCAAGCACCGAGTTCCCATGGATCCTTCAACTCTTGATCTGACCCAGGGTCCTCCATGCTTCATTTACCAATCGCAACTCATCCCCTCATCATTCCTCCACAGATGCAGACCTGGCTGGCGGGGTCCCCTGTGCAGCGAGTGCATGGTCTACCCCGGCTGCAAGCACGGATCCTGCAACGGCAGCGCCTGGAAGTGCGTCTGCGACACCAACTGGGGCGGCATACTGTGCGATCAAGGTAGGTGACCCCACGCGTTGCTGGGAACGGCCGCAGAACGGCCGCAGAACGGGCAGCTGCCACCTCCCAATGGAATCGATAATCATAGTTTCGCCCTGCCCTCCTCTCTCTCCCTCTCCGGACAGACTTAAATTACTGCGGCACCCATGAGCCCTGCAAGCACGGCGGCACCTGCGAGAACACCGCTCCGGACCAGTACCGCTGCACATGCGCCGAGGGCCTCTCGGGCGAGCAGTGCGAGATCGTGGAGCACCCGTGCGCCACCCAGCCCTGCCGCAACGGCGGCACATGCACGCTCAAGGTAAGTCGCCCGTCCGCAGTCGCCAGTCGCAGTCCGCGATTTATGCGCCTCCTCGCAGGGCCATAAAGTAATTTAGTGCGCCCCGAACCCCTGGTTTGTTGGCGTCTCCTTAAACTTAATTCTGAACACCTCCACCCCGTTTTTACGAGTGTACCTGGTCTCTCCCCGCAGCCGGCGAACGCAACGCGGCCGCCTGTGTACCGCATCATGCGCGGCATGGGCTCCCTGGGCAAGCCGGTAAGCCGCCGCGAGTCCATCCGCAGCCTGGAGCACCTGCGCCTCAAGGAGGAGGCGCGGAATGGCAGCGGCTCCTCGGGCCCGGGTCCGGGCCGGGGGGCCCTGGGCCTGGTGCCCCAGCAGCAGCCACTGATGACGCCGCCGGCCGCCGGCTTCACTTGCGGCTGCGCGGCCGGATGGACGGGACCGACATGCGAAATAAGTGAGTTTTCGATTTAATTTTACTCTGCACTCTGCAGCACGCGATTAGCCAAGCTCTCGGCCAGCTACGTTCGTTGGCCAAGCCAAGCCGGGCCCCTGTGTGTGTTGGAGTGTGTGTGTCTCGGTGTGGCGGTGTGTCTCGGTGGTGTCTCGGTGGTGTGCCTCGGCGGAGCCTCTCGATCATGCAATTGAGCTCACACGCACTTGAGTGGAGCGAAATGAAATGAAATGAAATGGAACGTAGCACGCACGGGCCGTTACTGGCTCTTTGTTGCTATTATTTCCGAGGCCTGATTGTGGCCACGGTGGTCCCGGCAAATTTGGTTCGCCTCGGCTCTGCATTCCAATTGGAGCACGACCGACGGACACATTCACCAGAAACTATTTGCAACAAGCCGTAAGCTAATTGAGTGGCCAGTTCCCCAGCTGAAGGACTTGCATTACAGCCAACTAGGGACTAGGGATTTGTCATTTCAAATTAATAAAACACATGACCACTTTTGGCCTACAAGAAAGTCTTAAAGTATGTAAATAGAGCTTGCATTAAAGCATTATTCGACTATTACCAGCAAGGAATCAGTTTCCTTGATATGATGCTTCTCCTGAAGCTCATCATTAAAAATCCGTGGTAGAAGGTAACCCTCTCCCTGACCCTTCAGTACTAAGCTTTCTCCCGAAAATGCTTCCCCTGCCAGAATCAATAATTAAGTTCCACAACAACAGCTTAATTAAGCTAAAGCTCTCCCATCCTTGGCGGGAGCTGACCTTATGGGCGGCCAAAGGGTCACAACTGCGTCTTCGGGGTGCAATCCTTATCAGCTTCCTTTCGGGAAAGCAAACAAATGAGTTGCGTGCTGACGGAGATGGGGAAACGGGAGACAGTCTGCGAGAAGGAAACAGAGTCTCCCCAGAGATCTCAGGCAGGCGATAAGCCAGGCACGCAGCCCAGAGCCTGAAGCCCAGGCCACCACCACAACCACCGATCCGCCAGCTAGGTCAATGACTTGGCCAAGAGCCACCTGCTTGAGCTGCCCAGAGCACCACGACTTGAGAGCTCAGCCAACAGCAAAATCTCCACATTCACTGGGGGAAAAGGCTTTTGATCGATAATAAGCAAATGGGAGGTAAACGGTTATTTAAATAAAAAATAAATTAAACAGCAAATTAAATCAATGAAGTTATTGATAGACTTCTTCCTCTGCAACCTGTCTTCCGTGGAAATGAACTGTCATATATGCTTACTATTGTATCCCGAATTCAAGTTCACACTTTGCTGAAAATAATTTAAACGGGAGGTAATTTAAATAATAAATAAATTAAACAGCCAATTAAAGCAATGAAGTTATTGATAGACTTCTTCCTCTGCAACCTGTCTTCCGTGGAAATGAACTGTCATATATGCTTAATATTGTATTCCGAAATAAAGTTCATACTTTGCTGAAAACAATTTACAGACCTTCCTTAAACCTTTCTCTATACAATTTCTGCTACTGTACTACTGTTTCCGCCCAGTGTTTGCCCTTTATCTGCGGACGGCACTTAACGATCTCTCCATCCCATCCTCCCCAGATATCGACGAGTGCGCCGGGGGTCCCTGCGAGCATGGTGGCACCTGCGTGGACCTCATCGGCGGCTTTCGCTGCGAGTGTCCTCCGGAGTGGCGCGGCGGCGTCTGCGAGGAGGACTTCAACGAGTGCGAGGCCCCGCATGCTCCGGGCCTGCCGCCCAACTCCCTGCTGACCACCACGGCCAGTGCTATTATTGGCGGAAATCTGAGCAGCTCCGAGCTCCTGGCGGCGCTGACCCGCGCCGTCGAGTCCTCCGCCTCCGCCATCGGCCCCTGCATCAACGCCAGGGAGTGCCGCAACCAGCCGGGCTCCTTTGCTTGTGTCTGCCTGGAGGGCTGGGGCGGCCCCACCTGCGCCGAGAACCTGGACGACTGCGTGGGCCAGTGCCGGAACGGGGCCAGCTGCATTGACCTGGTCAACGACTACAAGTGCGCCTGTGCCCCCGGCTACACGGGCCGCGACTGCGAGACGGACATCGACGAGTGCGCCACGTCGCCCTGCCGCAATGGCGGCGAGTGCCAGGACATGGTGGGCAAGTTCAACTGCATCTGCCCGCTGGGCTTCTCGGGCTCCCTGTGCGAGGAGGCCAAGAACCACTGCGCCTCCTCGCCCTGCATCCAGGGCAGTTGCCACAACACGCCCGGCAGCTTCTACTGCTACTGCCCGCCGGATCGCGCCGGCAAGCTGTGCGAGCAGCAGCGTCCGCTCTGCTCCCAGCCGCCCTGCAACGGTGAGTGCCTCCAAGTTCCAAGTTCCAAGTTCCAAGCCCCAAGCTCCAGGCAGCCCTGGGAACCGCTCTCGCCCCAATGGAGACATCATTAAGCTCATCAATCGCAGCTTTTTGTCGTCTTGCCAGAGCCGAAGTATATATATATATGTATATATTCCTATAGCTTACATCTGGAGACTATGTCAGTCAGGCAGACTTTTTATTCATTCCAAGAAGAGGGGATTAACTTTGCACATATGTTTTCCGAGTGTAGTCCTGCCCACTGCCATAATAAGCCTAATCATGTCTTCCCTACCCACCACAGAGGGCTGCTTCGCGAATGGCTCCTTGGCGACAGCGGCAGCCACCGCGCCAGCGTCCGCGGCCACGACTGCCCCCTCGAGCTCCTCCGCCTCCGCCTCCGTGGCCAGCACGATGACAACGCCGAGCAGCTTGCCCTGCAGCGGGCAAGGCAGCTGCGAGACGGGCGACGTGGGCACCTTCTGCAAGTGCCATGTGGGCCACACCGGCACCTTCTGCGAGCACAGTGAGTAGTCCCGTCTGCCGGGTCCCGGGTCCCGGATCCTCTGCCGAACAGCAAACTCATTAACTTTCCGCAGATCTCAACGAATGCTCGCCGAATCCTTGTCGAAACGGGGGAATTTGCCTTGACGGCGACGGCGACTTTACATGCGAGTGCATGTCGGGCTGGACAGGTGAGTCGCTGACTGGGGCTGGGAGGCGGTTGAGTCGCAACTGAGACGAACTGAGACGAACTGAGACGAGCTGCGCCGAGCCGAGTTGAGTTGGGTCGAGCCTGGGGAGTGCTCTGAGCGGCCGCCAAAGTGAACGTCAGAAGGAGCGTTGCAGCAAGTGCAGCAGCAGGCGGGGAGTCTCGGGCCGAGGGATCAATGCCCTACCTTCATATTTTGGAGTGTCTATTAGTGCTATCGCTTCACCTGACCAGGGAGTAGGGAGTCCTGAGGAACACCTGTCAAGCCAAAGTCTTGTTTACTTTTATTATTCTCCTGTTATTATTATTTATTTGCAAGTTAACCGGGGACCAGGGGCTACTCCTTCGAGAGGGCAACAAAACCTGCTGTGGCTGGCTGTAGCTGGCTGCCGCATTATCAACGCTTGGGGCTTTAAATGGGCGCGAGACGACGAGTTGTTGGCCACGTTAAGAGCGCTACGCTCTCACACACTCGCAGCGTACCCGAAACGATCGAGTCGGTCGCCTTTATTTGAACATTGAAAGTCGGCAGTCATTACGGCCTCAAATTGAAGCGAATGCGCGGCTGAGCCGCCAAGCTCAAGACTCACAAAAAGTAAAGAAAAACTGAGAAATATCGGCGAACGTATTTGCCACATGTGGCAGCTTCGAGGGGGGGCCAAGCCCGGCTGAGCCGTACCCTTGCCATGATTTATGTTTGTTTTTAATTTGCGATTTGCATATTTCACGCGTTTCGCTTTTTGTCACAGATTCGGGCACAGTTTACGCCAGATACATATGGCGGAGATGGGGGAGATGGGGGAGATACGGCCACATCGATCTCTGTCAGCACACTTTTACTTTTCAATTAGTTCAGCCGGGCCAGCGGCCACGGCTCCCCTGCAAAAGTCCCACACTCCAGCTAGTTCGTTGCCTAAGTCATTCGTTTTTGCCGAAGAAAAAGTGCTACAATGGCGGTTGAGGCCTTTGAGGCCTTCAAACGATGCTAAGCCAAATATCTGCATGGGGGCCTAGCTTTATTTTTTAAAGGAATAGTATCTTTAATTTGCCTAATCTTTGTACAGGTAAGCGTTGTTCGGAGCGGGCCACCGGCTGCTATGCCGGCCAGTGCCAGAACGGCGGAACGTGCATGCCCGGGGCCCCGGACAAGGCCTTGCAGCCCCACTGCCGCTGCGCCCCTGGCTGGACGGGTCTCTTCTGCGCCGAGGCCATCGACCAGTGCCGCGGGCAGCCGTGCCACAATGGCGGCACCTGTGAGTCGGGGGCGGGCTGGTTTCGCTGCGTCTGCGCCCAAGGATTCTCCGGTCCCGACTGCCGCATCAATGTGAACGAGTGCTCGCCCCAGCCCTGCCAGGGCGGAGCCACCTGCATCGACGGCATCGGTGGCTATAGCTGCATCTGTCCGCCGGGTCGTCATGGACTGCGCTGCGAGATACGTAAGTAGAGACTAGACGCTACATATATATAACTTTAACTAAATTGGTTACTATGCTCGTTAATCCGGTAATTATGTATCCCTGAAATGCTCTGTTACTCTGTCTCCCCCTTACAGTGCTCTCCGATCCCAAGTCCGCCTGCCTGAACGTCAGCAACACCATCTCGCCGTACACGGCTCTGAACCAAAGCCAGAACTGGCTGGACATCGCCCTGACCGGCAGACGGGACGACGACGAGCACTGCAACGCGTGTGTCTGCGAGAATGGCACCTCCAGGTGCACGAATCTCTGGTGCGGACTGCCCAACTGCTACAAGCTGTTGGATCCCCTGTCCAAGTCATCGAATCTGTCCGGCGGCGGTGGCGGCGGTGGCGGCGCCTGCAAGCAGCACGAGGTGTGTGTTCCGGCGCTGAGCGAAACCTGCCTCTCGCCGCCCTGCAACTTGCGCGGGGACTGCCGGGCCTTGGAGCCGTCGCGGCGAGTGGCTCCGCCCAGTCTGCCGGCCAAGGCCAGCTGCTGGCCCAACCAGGCGGTGGTCAACGAGAACTGTGCCCGGCTCACCATTCTGCTGGCTCTGGAGCGCGTGGGCAGGGGCGCCTCCGTGGAGGGCCTGTGCTCGCTGGTGCGCGTCCTGCTGGCCGCCCAGCTGGTCAAGGAGCCGGCCAGTGCCAGTGGGGGTCAGGAGGGAGAGCAGGGCCTGCTCATGGTGCTGTGCGATCTCAAGACGGGCACCAATGACACCGTCGAGCTGACTGTGGTAAGTCTCCTTGGTTTAGTGGAGCCTAAACTGCTCAATCTAGAGTTTAGTTCCTTAGTTTCCATTAGTTACCCTTAAGTGCCCCCTAACCCCACGATCCCTCTTCCAATTTCAGTCCTCGAGCAGGCTGAATGACCCGCAGTTGCCGGTGGCCGTGCAGCTCTTGGGCGAACTGCTCAGCTCCCGGCAGCTGAACGGCATCCAGCGGCGCAAGGAGCTCGAGCTGCAGCAGCTCCAGCTGGCGGCGCTGACCTCCATAGTGGAGGTGAAGCTGGAGACGGCCAGCGTGACGGATGGGTCGCGGCACAGCCTGCTGATCGGGGTCCTTTGCGGCGTGTTCATTGTCCTGGTGGGGTTCTCGGTGTTCATCAGCCTCTACTGGAAGCAGCGGCTGGCCTATCGCAGCAGCTCGGGCATGAACCTGACGCCCTCCCTGGACGCACTGCGCCACGAGGAGGAGAAGTCCAATAACCTGCAGAACGAGGAGAATCTACGCCGCTACACGAATCCTCTGAAAGGCAGCACCAGCTCCCTGCGGGCAGCCACGGGAATGGAGCTGAGCCTGAATCCCGCCCCCGAGTTGGCCGCCTCGGCTGCCAGTGGCTCTGCCCTGCACCGCTCCCAGCCGCTGTTCCCGCCCTGCGACTTTGAGCGGGAGCTGGACTCCAGTGCGGGCCTGAAGCAGGCGGCGCACAAGCGCAGCTCCCAGATCCTGCTGCACAAGACCCAGAACTCGGATATGCGCAAGAACACGGTGGGCTCGCTGGACAGTCCGCGCAAGGACTTCGGCAAGCGCTCGATCAACTGCAAGTCCCTGCCGCCCGCGGCAGCCGACGAGGGCGCCGATGTCCTGGCCACCACTGTGATGGTTTAGCCGTGATCTCACCCACCACTCAAGCCAGCAATCAATCAATCAATCAATCAATCAATCAATCAAGCAACCAGCCGCCCACAGCCACAGCTCAAAGTTCCAATTGCCACAGCACGGGCGCGATATCCAAGTGCATTAGTAGCCTTATGTTAAAGTATAAATCGGACCTAGGTATAGGGGACTCCACACAGAGAAATCCCTATGGAGGGTGGGCTGTACCTATAAACTGGAGTTTATCTTATCTGAGTTCCTGGTACTGTAAGTCCCCCTAATCCTTAACTCAATGGTTGGTCATGATTCCCTATTCTTTCCGTTTTTGCCTTTTTTTTTTTGAGAAATTCTGTAGAATACAGGAGGTTTTCCCAGCTTCATCGCGAGGATCTGTGGCAGTGTGTGGAGTCCCAAGCTCTGTTTTAATTACTTAGGCTTAGCTAGTTTAATCCCGAACTCTTCTCTTCGCTAAGCAACATCCTACACAGTGTGATATTTAGTGTAACCCAGACGCGCATTTAATTTCTTAAAGTAGAAGCCCTAAACCATACATAGCACTCCTTGGCTAGCACAAGCTGTACATAGTTCTCATTCTCAGTCTAGGATCGAAGCGCGCCCTAAATGATTTATAGTTTATAGTATAGTAAGCCCAAGCTGTAAATACTGTAAATTAGCAGTTACCGTTATTGTATTTTGTCTATAGATAGAAGGTAGGACTAAGCACTGGGCTGATGCCCCGCCAAGGCAACGCGTTAGACTTTAAAAGTTGTTTGCAATCGAGCGCAGTAATCTAGGGCTCACGACCGACATAAGTAGCTATAGGTAATAGTAGCTAAGTTAAGGCACCGGATTTTGTATTGTATTATATGTACGAACGCGTGTGTGTGTGTTTAGTAATATTTATTTATTATTTTAACTTTGGTCTAGCAGCAATAAAGCAAATATCAATAAAGCTAGTAAAAGACAATCGAAGTTGATGGATGCTTTTCTGCGGGTTGTTGGTGGCAAAGTAAGTATTATTTAAAAAGTCGGTACTTTCGGAGCAGCTTTTTTTTAAGTATCAGCAAGTTACAAATTATGAGAAATATATTACTGTATTTAAAGCCGAATAGGTCTCCTCAGGGACTCATCTTCCTTCTAGGACACTAATACGTTGTTTTTAGCATGAACAAAACACAATTCTAAGGGCAGCCTTCTTATTTTTAATGTTTAACAAACCCGAATGGGGATTCCTTTGGCATAACGATGGAAGGACCGTTGTAGGACCTTGTCTTCCATCGACAGCATTTCCTGTCGTTTGGATCGAAGAGAAGTATGCCCGGGCTGGGATTGCGGCGATCGCATTTGAAATATGCGCTAATTGAATGTGAAAACCAAATGCAGAGGAGGACCAGCGGCTCGGAATCGAAGCAGCTCAGAAGAGGAAAGAAAGCGAAATCGAGCAGCGACCAGCGACCAGCGACAAGCAATGCATTTCGCGATGTTCGGTTTCTAATTAAAATACCAAAAAAGAGCCGACACACAAACTAAGCTCCAGCTCCAGCTCCAGCTCCAGCTGCAGCGGATGATCGGGGCCCGAGGAGGAGGAGCGGATACCCCAGCGTGCGTAAATTTCGTCAGCGGGTTAACTCGGCTCGAAGCAAAGCGGAATGGCCAAGTTCTCTGGGCTACATATATGAGTGTGTGTTGTTAATGAAGCAGAAAATGCCAGGAATTTTCGCTTGATTGTGCGCTGCCTCTTGTTCTCTTATATTCGTTGTTGCACTGTAAAAAGCAACCGAAAACCAAACACTTCACTTCCTTGGAAATACTTGATCTAAATTAAAAATGAATACTGTTTCTGATTGGCCGGAATATAGGAATATAGGAATTCTCCGCTAGGGATCATAGAGAGGAGAACAAGCAGCAGCAGAACTTTATTCCCTATTAACTCCCGTGTTCATTGCCCAATTGTGCCAAATTTTACAGAAATTGTAAACATCTCTTCATCACTTAGTTAAATTTATCACTTTTCTCTGCGTGTATGGCGGCCCAAGTGTTTTATTTAGTTATTGAACAGTGCTGTCCGAGGCCTGGGACTTTGGGTAGCCGCCCTTTTCCGAACCGCTGCAGCAGTGAGCGAAATTTTAGCGGCATTTTTGGCGCTTTTTCTGCATTATTTTCTTGTTTTTAGCCGCCAGCCTCTACGCTGGTGCCTCGGTGGTTGTTGCTGTTTTTTTAATTAACGCGCGATACGTTTTCGACTTTGAAGGGCCAAGGAGCGCACATGATGGGCATATAACTCATTGGAATTATGGTGGACGGTGGACGCTCACGAGGAAAGAGAGCCAAAGCCGAAGCCGAAGTGAAGCTGGAGCAGAAGCAGAAGCAGGGGCCGGTCCGCGAGCCCAAAGTGGCCACGGCGAGAACAGAATGTACATAAACTTTATCCGTCTATAATCTAAATATGTTCCTCTGTTGCTGTTGCTCTTTGCGCCGCTGTCGTGGCTGTTGCAACAATTTGCAGCAAATTGAAAGCCAATTACGTTGTTTGCAGCATGCCAAGGCAGAGCGCGCCGCGGATCGGATCGGATCGGCTCGGATCGGAGCGCATCGGAGCGGAGCAGGCCAGGAGTAGAGGTCCGGGCAGACAGGCGAAATTGCGAGGCACACACAGGCCTCTAGCAGACGACATAAATATCAAATACAGGTCCATAAATTTGAAACCAATTAGCCAACTTAAATTGATAATAGTCGTAGCTGCGCGAGGGCCGCCTTCTGCGGCTCTGCGGCTCTGCGGCCTAGCATTTGCCTACCATTGGCTCGAGGAGGAGGATCTCTCTCTTTGGCGATCCGCTAATGGCAGTGCCATTTGATGACATACGTCGCTCGTGTTGAGCCGCCAATTTTGCGACCGACAATTGCTGGCTGGCCATATATGTAAGGAGCTACCAGGAGCAGCAGGAGCAGAAGCAGCCGCGTCTCATATGTCGCATGTCGTGCCTGTCGTGTCGTTCTAATCACAATTGCTGTCCCTGCCCCTGCCGCTGCCCCTGCCCCTGCTGCTGCGCCTTTTTATGGCGCTTTTATGCAAAACAACTTAATTTCAAATCCCCAATCCGAGTCCCAATCCCAGTCCGAGTCCCAGTCCCGATCCGTTGGCAACAATGCGGCGCGTAAAATATGCACTCGCAGTCGCAGTCGCAGTCGCAGCCGCTGAAGGAGCCGCGGAACGAAAGACTTAGGCAGCGAACTCGTACAAATGTTTCGTCCGACGAGAGCTGTTATAGAAAATTATCTGAAACTGATTTGATATATATTCAAATAGGCGCTGTGCGACACATGTTGCTGCTGTTACATGCAACATTGGCCGTATTTGTTGCACGCAGCAGCAGCAGCAGCAGCAGCAGCAGCAACGAGGAGCCTTGCCTGGTAGCTAGACTTGTCGTTGTTATTTGTATGAAATGCTACGGATAACATCGCTAGCAGTAAACGTTTAGTTTGTGTTTTAATTAAAATATTTTGCTGGCAGCGACAGGCGGAGGAAGATTGCCGCTGAGCAACACGCTGCAACTGGCGACTGGATCAAGATCCAGAGCCACATCCGTGTCGTGGCCGACAAGTGGCATTTATAAGCAACATTATAAACTAATTTAGCGGGGAGTTGGATTGGCTAATGGACCTGGGAATCGCCGCAGAGAAAGTCCAAAGGCTTGCTGCTGAAATATCTGATAGCTTGGATAAATAATAATGTTTTTTACCCTCTAGGAAATCACAACTCAAATGATAAATTCGATTAGAATGCCAAGCCATTAGGAGTTAATCCTCCAAACCATTTAAGCCCCCTTAGCAGCCATTAATTGATTAACCAAGACCCCCCTCCCTAAATGCCGTCTCGAAAGGGGGAGAAAGAAGAGCCAAAATCACCAAAGAACCTGGCTTTATAAATGTCAGGAGGCGACATTAATGTAGCGCATTTATCTAATTAGACAAGCGTTTTGAGCTTCCACGCCAAATAAATTAATCAGCTAATTGATGAGCATAAATTACGGACATGCAAATGAGACGGCTCCGCTCCAGTCACGGCTTATTGATGGCCAAACCAAATTAAATCGGGCAAATGAGCCCGAAGCCGGAGCCGGAGCCGGGGCCATTACGGCCACCCACCGGGCAGCCAGCTGAAGATTAGAAGCCCAGGAGGAGAAAGCTTGGCCAGGTGCAGGCCGGGCTACAACTCAATTAATAACAATTTCTCAGAACAATAAGCCGGGCGAGGCAAGAGTGTGCAATCCTTTTGGCCAACATTTGATTATCTCACGGCCAGAGCTGGCTGCTTCTGCTGGCCCCAGCCGTTGTTGTTGGTCGTTGGTGTTTCTCGCTATCGGAGCTGCCATCGGGGCGGTCGCGCGGCGTTAGCGGCGTTGCGGAATTAGCCGCTCTGGGCCTGAACTCTGGCGGGGAGCACGAGGTCGTGGCCAAATTGCCAGGCCATGCTTGCTGCCTTCGTTTTTGTGTGGCTTTTTTGGCTTTTGTTTTAATTGAAACCCGTACGAAATAAAATGGGAAATGGACTTTCAACTTGCCAGTTCAGTAAATTAGTCACACAGAGGAAAATATGTGAAATTGCCCGGCTAACTTGCTCACAAAATGAATATAAAGTACTATAAACTTAGCAAAAATTCAAAATCAATTGTCGAGATTGCTCGACTATGAAATAGCCGGTACCCAGCGCTATGTGCCTTAAGAATATGTTGCTAAGCAAGTGCAGCCAGGCAGCAGCACGCCTTGATGCTGCCAACACATCGAAGTTGCGATTATGTACAGTGCTTAGCAACTTTATCGTCCAATAACTCCCATTTCTGCCTGTGCATCCTGTGCCCATTCAGACTATTCCTAAGTTTTCGAGCCCAGTACATTGCAGGGCAGTTGGAAAATTTATGGCGGTGTCGAAAATAGCGCCAGCAACTACTCGGCGATGACGACGAAGACGATGCGAGCGAGCCCCAAGATGTTGATAGCTATAGCTTTTCGCCTGCCGAAGTTACTTTCTAATGCTGCTGCAGACTGCAGACTGCAGACAGCAAACAGCAGACAGCAGATGAGGATGGGGATGTGGATGAGGATGCATTGCCCACGAAAGTCATAAGCGCAAGCGAGGCAATTAAGTTCGAGCGACAAGTTGCGCCGCTGGAAGCCAGGAAACTCTGGCGACCGACCGGTGATCTGGGATCTCTGCTCTGCAGCTGGAGCTGTTACAAGTTTATGGCTCGAAACGGATCGCACGTAATGGGATTTGCGCTGAGCGACAGCGATAGCCTGTGACTGCACGGGCCACAGGCAACGGGCAGCGGGCAACGGGAATAGCCGTAGCCGAAGCCGCAGATTCAGATCCAACTACAGCCACAGCCACAGCCCCAGAGCCCGAGCTGGCTGTGGCTTCGACTCCAGCGCCTCAATAAAGCCGATCGCATTACCAATTAGGCGTGCACACTCGGCTAAACAGCCGCCTCCTTCTGGCAAGTGGAAATTGAATTAGTTGTCGCTGCATATGCGTGACTAGCTGCTGCCCCGGAGAGCCCCTTGCTCGGATTCACGATACACCGCAGGAAATTGTACGGATATTTTAATGCAAAATATTACCGAAGAACTATCACATTCACAAGATATCAATACGAAATGAATAATTCGCATTATTACTCGAAAATAATCAAATTTTTCCCATATTATTATATTTGTCTAATGGACACTCCACATTTATCTTCTGTGTATAATCAAAGCCTGCAGCAAGCTAGAGAGCCACGGGCTGGTTTCGCTTTTGGCTTTGGGCTTGGGTGTCGCCGTTCGCATGTGTAAACACTTTTTACACTTTGCCACATTCCTGGGCCGCGCGCATAAATCAGCCCAGCGCTCGCCTGTCAATCTGCAAAGCTGCGCCATCGATAGCATCGCCATGGTCTTCGAGGAGTAGTGGTCAAGGAAGCGAGGCTTTTAGTAAGTGCCCCAACAGCTGGCTGGGTGTGCGCCTCCTAGTTGCGGCTACATTTTCGATGCTAATGCGATTTATGGCATAGAAACAGAGGATCCTGTTTTGCCTTAACACTGCTGGTGCCCCACTTCAAGCCTAAGTGGGATATATTATGACATTACTATGTGGAAGGCGACATTAGAGGGTTTCTTGTTCAAATTAGTGGAAAACGCCTGTGAACATAATATATTATATCAACTTTAATAAGTATACTCCTAATTTTAGGTAAATTATGGAAAGACTCTGGGTGCCAACTTAATAAAATCTAAATAAATTATAATCATTATACGAACTAATCGTAAACAGTTAATAAAAAGTAACAAAGTAAAACTAAAGCTTAACAAGGGCCTCTCTATCGACTGCTTTAATTAATCTGCAGGTTTCCCACGACTTTCCGAGGTAGCGGTGCCAGCTTTGAGAAAGCCAGATGCGCTCATTGATCAGGTGCGAATGCAATGTCCCCAAGGCGGGCACCATATGGAAGTCGCCGTTGCTGCCGCGATGCGAGAGTACATTGGTGACGACCCACTATCAGGAGAGATTTTGGCCAGCAACTGGATTACGAGAGGCCACAGGAAATGGGATCAGATCAGAGGTACTTACGGCTACATTGTGTTCGCTTTGCAATCTCCTCATACTTTCATGGAGTTCCAGGAGCAACTCAAGGCGCTGAAGTCTATCTTCAAGCATCCGCAGTGAAAATGCCAGCGAGTCGATCACAATCAACTTAATCTGCATCATTATAAAATGAAATCAGGATTCCATTGTGTTGAAAAAGGTATAGCTAATATTATGAATAATTACGTCTGGATGATCTCTAAGGTACCGATGACAACTCAAGACGCTGGACATTAACTGAGCCGCGTTGGGGCACCTCACATGGTGAATTCTTTTAAGCATTTCCGAGGCCTTAAAGGTGGGTACTGTGTGTTTATATCGTTTCTCCAGAGCCTTAGTTAAAACTTATGCCTAAATAAGAGCTGGCTGTAAGTTTCCTTAGCACAAAACACTCACCAAGTAATCTGTCTGGATGAAAATCCTGACGGGTATCTAAGAATAAAGCGCTACCTTCCAACCCTCCGACACTCTTGGGTATTTGTACATTTAAGCATAGTTGTAAACTGTTGATAAATACACTCTATTTAATCAGTAAATCATTAATATCAAAGTCTTACCACAGCTGAGTTTTCCCAGTGCCCGAGTTGCCTATCAGTTCGGTAATTTGTCCCAAGCCAATTCCTCCTGCGAGGAACGTGTCCAGGTCTTTGTGCCCCGTCATGATTTTGTTGGTCGCACTTTGCGATATATTCCAGCACGAGTTATTGAATAAATATATGGCCTTCGAGGGCGAATGCGAATCCATAACTTTTGCTTAAAAAAGAGCCGCGAAAATAAAAACATAAATAAGCAACATGTGTT
The DNA here is from genome assembly GCA_008042775.1 of Drosophila pectinifera. Classification (NCBI taxonomy): domain Eukaryota; kingdom Metazoa; phylum Arthropoda; class Insecta; order Diptera; family Drosophilidae; genus Drosophila; species Drosophila pectinifera. The sequence continues at coordinate 39,582 of VNKC01004003.1, read as the reverse complement.
CAGAGTGACCAACGCTGGGTTGAGACTTCCTCTTTAATATCAGAGTTCTCAACCTCTCGGATTATGTTGCTTGGAATATTTCCAGTATTTTCTTACTTTTCAATATTGCATTGGACTTGCTTTCAGAGGAAGTTGATGGTTCAGAAGCTAAAACCAATGATTTGTATAATTTTCAAATTGTGTAGAACTTGTAAGAAAAAATTAAATTATTTTAATTATTAAGTAATATTAAAGTATTAAATTCTGTACCATTTTTAGGAAATAAAAAATACCAAACCGGTATCATTATCATCGATAAGTTAATCGACAGCTGTTGGCGAAATCGGCTTGTTTGTTTACAATCCACTTGCACTTCGATTCGTTCAATTTTATTGGATTTTAGTCATAAAAAATGGTAGATTTCAAGCACGTCTATCGCCAGTACGAGCTGATAACATGCATAGACATGCTGGAGCCCTGGGAGAAGAAGCTGATCAGTGAGTATTTGTAGAAACCCCCCGAGCAATCACTAATATTGGATTGTCGACCTTGTCACAGATGGATTCTTCCTGATCATGGTGGCTCTAGTAATATTCTCCAGCTTTATGTACCTGCCGAACTACCTGGAGACCCTGGTACACTTTGTCACGCCGCCTAACTGGCACAGCTCCTCGGAGAATGTGGCCTATGTGGCACAGAAGATGGCCCGAAGCTGAGCTTGTCAAGCACTTAAGTACTCACCCACACACACTTCCCCAAGGAAAGACAGCCATGATTTAAAGTTAGCAATATAATAATGTGATTTACTTCGACTGGTCCAAGATCTGTACATATTTAACGGTGCCAACAAAGATTCGCTTGACCCAATTCACGATGGTTTTTCTGTACCGGATGCACAGGAACATGGCCTCCACAATACGCAGGGCGGATGTGTTGAAGAATAGGCCCACCAGACCGCCCAGGGAAACTGGAAAGGGAGAGTTTACTCTGTCTAAAGGTTATGTAAGTTCTTGTAGCTCACTTAGAAAATCCAGGATGGTCTTGGTCACCCGACGAACGTAGCGCTGAGTGGGCAACTCCACCAGAGCCACTCTGATCTTGGACACATCGTCCGAGGCCTCATCATCCCTGGTTTAACAATTTAGCGTCACAAAAGAACAATAAGAATAAGCGAAACTTACTCATCCGCCGAGTTGTAGATAATATTGTATTCCGGCTCCTCACAGGAGCTCATGCATTCGCAGGACTTTCGCTCCGTCATGATCTTGTCCCGGATGCGGGTGAGGCAGATAAGGCCGCGGTAATCGCAGGCTGGCAGGGAATTTTGGCCGGGCATGGCCATGAAGTGGCTGGTGCAATTGCAGTTGGCCAGATGCAGCAGGACGGTGCACTCCACCACGCAGCCGGAGTAGCTATAGAACTCGTAGATGCCCTGACGCTCTGCCACATGCTCGTGGCCATAGCGACAGCGCCGCTGCTCCATGCTCAGATCCTGGACACTCTCGTCGTTGTGCACCTCGATCACGTTCAGGATCAGCTCTTTGTAGTGGCCCAGCAGCACCGTCTCCCGGATCATGCCCTCGGACAGCTGGTACGGCACATCGATGGGAGCATGCACATACAGCTGAATGTCGGCGGCGGCGTGGAAATTGAGGTGCCCGGGCCCCGTCATCCGGTTGTTGGTGAACTGTACCTGGTCCACCTTCCGGGCCTGATGCGAATTGAAGGAGTAGCACAGTCCGTACTCCGTGGGCACCGGAAGGAATTCGTCGCAGCAGTCGAACAGCTCGTTCAGGTAGGTGCAGTTTACCAGCAGCTGGTGGCACTTGGTGCGGAACTGGCAAAGGAATCAGAGCATATCAGCATATTCCAAGGTGAAGTACATCCAACTCACCACCTCCACTAGGATGGTGAAGTTCGCAGGACATCGAAGCTTCGAGCAATCCTCGCAACTGCTGCAGACGCCGCGGTAAAAGACAATTTCCGAGATGAAATCATCGATATGGATGTCGTGCTCCACCCCAAAATGTGAGTCACTCAGGTCCCAAATCCTTTCTGCATTGTATATCTCGCACACGGTGATGGCCGGAAAGGTGGAGTTCCAGTTCAAGCTAATTGACAAATTATGTAAGTACTATCTTAGCTCTTTTGTTAGTTAATAAACTCACTAAATGGTATCCAGATTAAAGGAGACTGACGAGGACACATAGCTGCGCAGTAGGGACATGGATACACTGCCAAAGAAGGGCAGCGAATGGTAAAAAGTTACCAAATAGAGAATCCTATATAACAGTAAGAGTGAACTCTGACTCAACTTACTTAATTTGCTTTATAGTCATAAGCTTACCCCTTTAAAACCAAACCCTGGATGCGGCTAAAGTTCATTGTGTACCATCCAGCGGAAAAATTCAGACTGTTCGTCCAAGTTCAGTTAAGGTATCCTCTTCGTATTCATTCTACCCACAACAAAGGCTCCTCCGATAGCCATCTAGCCATTGTTCCTTGTGCGTGGCCTACATTAAATAAAATACCCTGTCTTTGTGGGCTTTGCTTTCGTTTTTAGTTCAATGCTAAGGCCCTCATGATACAGACGCGCGTGTGATTATTTATTAATTGTCGTCTGCCTGGCTCATAAATCATAGCCAGACTTATTCAGTTGGTAGATTAGCTAAAGCTAAAGGAATATTCCAAACAAGTACTCAGAGATGGCCGAGCGAGAGTAGTAATGAAAAGATTTCGCAACGAAATTGAATGTATCTCGCTGCTAAATCTGGTTCCCATTACCGGATCTTAAGTAGAATCTGGACAACAAATAAAGCTACTAACCGCAAATTATTGCATGCCAATGGCATTACTTTCCCACCTGTGACTCAGAGCTATGAAGTATATATATAATAATAATAATGCTTAACTTAAGTAAAATAAATATCGGAAAGAGTTCTGGACTGATGGTGCTTCGGATACTTCTAAGAAATCATGTTGGCACTCCAATGAAGTGTAGGTTAAAATTTATCGTGACTCACCATCGGCTAACTAATCTCCCTTAATCCATTGATTTATGACTGGATTGCAAGGTACTGCATGGTACTGATTAAGGTGGTGGTTTCTAGCCAAAAAAGGGTTCCCCGAGCTGCCTTGAACTTGTACAATATAATGCTCTATGTTTATGAGTCAGTATATCTTACGTTTAAGCGTTCTTGAAACTATTTAAAATCACTCGAACTGACTGGGACTTGCTCATCCAAAAGACCCATTAGAAAGCTACCCATTAGACCCATTAGACCCATTAGACAGTCGAGTCCATCTTCCAAGAGTTTTCTCCGAGACTACGACTTCGAAAGACTTGACAAATAAAGAAACAATGATTTATAAATTGTAGAAGATAAAGGCAAACAAAAGCTTAATGTCGAAGCCGGAACCACAAGCGGTGACCGGGTATTCGAGTACGAGAGGGAGAGATTGAAGGTGGCAACTTTATCGTTTAATTACTCCGAAGTTTATTATCCATCTTTCTCCCTACTTCAAAAAACGTCAGCACCAGGGTGTATAAAAACTTCACTTCAATTAATGCTGCTTATATATCAATGTATTAAATAAGTACACAACTTAGAAAACCTCTAGGAGTAACTATGGCAAGGGTTCTTAGGATTACGGACATAAATAGGATGACATTTGTAGGGTAATCTGGGCTGATGGACTGCGACGACTACTGCAGGTTCTGCGTGATCCAGGGCAGCATGGTGATGACATTGGCAAAGACTCCCGGCTGGCGGTTATTCCGGCCGCACCAGTTTCCTCCGTAGGAGACGACGCCGTACTGGACGTTGCGGAAATTTTTCTTGAAGAAGTGCTTGAAGAATAGCGGGCTGCCGGAGTCACCCGGGCAGGTGTGCCTGAGTCCGTCGCCGGTGGCGCAGATGTGGTTGTCGTTCACCTCGTCCTTGCTGTAGAACTCCCGGCACGAGTCCAGGCTCTGGAGCGTCACAACGCCCTTCTGGAGCGTAGGGGAGGCATCCAGCTTTTCCGTCTTGCCCCAGCCGGCGACGAAGAAGTCCTGGTTGAAACGCAGCTCCTGCGAGCGCGAAGTGATGGGCAGGCACACGGGCTGGATGTGGCTCTTGGGTCTGATCTGGCCCTTCACCCGGACGATGGCTAGGTCGTTGTTGATCTGGCCATGCACGTAGTTGGGATGAACGTTGATTCGGTCCACTTCAAATTCCTCGTAGGGCGGCAGGCACATCTTCTTGATGCCGCCCAGAATTGTGCAATCCTCCTCCTTGGTCAGATCGTGCTCGCCCAGGCGCACAGCAAGTCTATAATGTACAGAGAATACCCAAAATGATCCATCACATCTGGAACTCAGGGTTCAGAGTATGTACACTTACACCTCCGGCTGCTGGATGATGCAGTGGGCGGCGGTCAAGACATGCCGATCGCTGATGAGGCTGCCGCCGCAGAAGAAGGGCCGCGGATCGTCGCTCTTGTACTTGAGCAGCGCCATCCAGGGGAACTCGCCCAGTTTGGCCTCTGTTCCGAAGCTAACCTTGGGATTGCCCTGGTTGCCACAGTTCGTGAAGGAGTCCAAGTACCGAAGGCCCTGCGTGTCGTATCTGTTTATATCGCCGCTTGGCGTCTGCACCACCTTTTGGGACGCAGCCTTAGAGCCTATTGTCTGGGGAGCTATCTCGTTCCGGCAGCAAAGGTGAAACCCCTAAAATGTATGCACAGAAGTCTTAACAGTAGCTCGGAAAACTCCTTCAAGAATGGCGTCCGAACTCGGACTTTAACCATTTATTTATCATTATCTCTCCACCATTACCATACTTACGTCTGTGTTCCCGGTGCACTTCATCTGCCGTAGTTGGTTGTTAATGTGGAGTGGGATATTACGTCCATAGACCTCGACGAGCTTCCTAACGAACCCGCACTCCGCAGGCCGGACACACTGACCCGCTCCGCTCACCGTGGTGAAGCAGCTGCTCTCTGTAAAAGTCAGTTAAGGTATTAGCAACGCTGCCGCTTCCTGCATTTAATTACTACAGCGACTTACGGCTGAGAGCCACCCCGAACATGGCGAAGCTTAGGACTGCCGTAAGGAACGGGGGAGAACGAGAACCCATCTTGTTCGCTTGCTGGGACCTGAGATCTGTGGTCGATGTGGGCGATGTGCGCTGTTCCTGTTGTAGTCTCAAGTCCGGCTGCCAGTGCTGGGTGCTGGGCGTTGGGTGTTGCTAGTGGAGATCACGTTTCCGATCGAGATTTCTAAATTCAACCCGCGCGCTCAACCGTGCTCAACTGCTCAACTTGATCTGAACCGCAGGCCGTCGTGTGCCGAGCTTTTGTAGTGCGGATTCGCGTGCGCTCGGGGAAGCGCCAACCCAAACGACATTAATGATACATCGGCGAGCGCAATCCCAGATCGGAGCAACAGGTTTTGTCAGACAGCACGTGTGCGGGGTCAGAGCCGGAGATATAGTGGTAGATATTAGATATTATTATTACATTCTTCATGTATCATAACTAGAGTTACGGTTGGGAATATAATAACAAGCACTATTATTCTTTTATCATTTCATCTTAGAATCTTCTCGCTGACGCTCAAATCGAAATCAAAATATTCGGAGAAGTTTCATTATGTATATTATTCAAAACAGACAGCAAAATCCGTAGAAAATCAAGTAGAGACAATTTCATTGGGGAAATTTTCTGCTGAGCCCCAAAATGTATCTGGCCGCCGAGTCCTTTTGTGGCGTCGGGCGTCCATGTCCAAACTTTCAGCGCCTGATCGAATATGTGGAGCCAGTCGATGAGGAGGAGGGAGCAGCTGGTGACGGCCTTCCGTCGGGGGGAAACCCACGCAGGAGGACCTCGCGCATCTCCTCGATCCAGGAGACGCGGTCCTCGAACGCCATCACGAGGTGGAATCCCCAGACGAGCAGGCTGAACATTAGTCGTCCCACTGATCTCCACAGATTCCGACACACACACTCCCAGGCAAACTGCTCCCAGAGCCGGCGACCCAAGCTCATAGACATCCGCTCGGCCGGTCCTTTGCCTGGTGTATTCTCCGCAAAGATGACCATAAAGCTGGAGAACCACGCTGGTGCTCCGGAGAAAAACATATCCCAGCAGAGGAAGATGGAGCCAAAGCAGCTCCAAGCTAAGCCGAGTGTCAAGATCAATGAGATGACCAAAAATGCGAAGAGCCCAGCTGGAGTTCCGGGGAATAACATAGCACAGCAGAGGAAGTGGGAGCCAAAGTCGCTCCAAACTAAGCCGAGTGTCAGTATCAGTCAGAACAAGGCGACCCCGTCTAGCACAATCCTCGATGCTCAGCTGGACGCGGAGCTCAGTCGCATGCTCACGCATTACGGCGTGTCAGCCAGCAAGCTGGACAGGAGGCTCCAGCAGCTCGTGGGGCTGGAGGATCGGCGGAAGACTCCTAGGAAGCAGTAGCAGTGGAGAACAGGCGCTCCCAGACTCACTCCCACTCTTGTGAATAATAATATTTAGTTTTTGTTTTTTCAAGGGACTTTCGCTGAGATATTCATGAGTCGTAAAAATGCAGAGCAGTACTTGCACCTGGCAAAGTCAAGGCCCCCCCACAGCGCGGGAAAAGCGATGAAATTCCAGGAAACCCCCCAGCGCAAGTCGATAGATATCCCTAGATGCTCAACACAACAAGTCTCTCTGCCTCTGCGCACCTCTCTCGTGCTAAGTTCCCCTCGTATAGGTGGTCATAGTACCTCGCCCCCAAGCTCCGGGGACTGGCACGCGTCCCCAACAGGTGGGGGCTGAACAGCCATTAGAATCGGTACTTTTTATCGCAATTAATTCGTTTCATTAATTCCCATCGAACAAGTTCCCCGTTCCCATTCCCCATGGTAGGTAGCAGCGGCGGCTGCCTGAGCGCCAGTGCGAAACCAGTTCTTTTGGATATGTGTAACATGGAATTTCCAGCAGCAGAAATTCCCAGCATCGGCGGATGGATCTCTAAGTGCGCCATGCGTGCAAAAAAAATCCCCCAAAATTTGCGGTCTTGCGAATTTTATTTTTTTTGTTTCTAAGTTTAGAACGCCAGTCACGCCCTGTAGGATAGGTCGCGACCACACTATAAGTTCCAACTCGAAATTAATCTCAGTTGCGAGACCTTATAAGCATAAATAATACTCCGCTGACTCAGCTTATCTCTCTACGTTTTAAGAGGCTAATCATTCGATTGAACTCATATAATATATACCAGCAGCTGTATTATCTCGGTTGATTTATTGTCTTTATGTTTATGAACACAAGATTTAATGGTAAAACATGCTTGTTTTGAAACTACTTATACGTCACATTGCGCAATAAGTCTGATAGTTAATATTCATAGATAATGCCAATAGTAATTGGCCATTGAATTGTATTTGTAGGCGAGTTCGCATATTATGATTCATCGGATACGTCAGTTGAGCAGTATTGACGAGCAAGGAAAATTGAGGGAAAACGAGAATGGAAAACTGCAACTAAAAGTACATAGCTTAATTAATCATAACCTAATAATAGAGTCGTTACTGCATCTGTGGATCATATTTTCCAAGAAAGCTAAGTAATAGGTTCTACGTACAGGAATCCCACATAAATTGCTGTGGCTCTAAAATCACATTAAATATGTTCAAAAGTTTTAATATTTCATAGTCTACTTTTTGGCACCCTTTGCGCGAATTCTGTGGCACCCCTGTTAGTTCTATGTATTCAAAATAATATATAAGGAACGTCTAGCCTGTGGTAATATGCAAATTTGAATAATTTCCCAAAACATATCCAACTAAAGGTTTAAATTAAAATATCAATTTAATTATTAACCCAATTTGCTGAATTCTCTGCTAAAGTTCTTATTCATTTTCAACTAAATTCCCAATGAAAACTGCAAGTAAGGTTACATATATGCATATTAATCCTTTTTTTTTATTAATCACTAAGACTATCTCTAACAACAATGATGACTCCTTTTAGAGGCCATTACTGGCCATGGTGTCCGTGATCCATTGGACAAACTCTCCCACGTTGGTGTACAGACCAGGCAGACTGATCTGGCCGCAGGTGACCACGCCCTGGCTAACGACGCCGAACTCTACCATTCGCGGGGCAAACTGTCCCAAGAAGGGGACCGGAGCTTGCAGAGGACCACCAGAGTCGCCCTTGCAGGAATCCTGGAGATCGCCACCGCCCACACAGAGCTGGGTAAGGGGCACGTTGCGGCGATAGGCCTGGGAACAGACACTGCGCGGCTGCAGCGGCACACTGGCCTGGAGGAGCACATCCGAGGTGGAGCCGTTCTCCGTGGTGCCCCAGCCGGTCACGAAGAATGAATTGATCTGCTCCGCCTTCTGCTTCAGGTCGTCGCTGATGGGTAAGCAAATGGGACTGATGTGCTCTGCATTAAGAAATTAAATTAGCTATAACCAGGGGATTGCCTCGAATCTCTTACTCTGGAAGGTAACACTTTGGTTCAGGCGCAGAAGGGCAATGTCGTTGTAATAGTGGCGGATATCATAGTGCTCATGGATCAGATGCTTCTCAATGCCCACATCCACTACTGGTGGAGCACACTTCGGCTTGCGTCCTTGATTGCGGCAGTCCTTCTCCGTGGAGATCCGATGCTCGCCCAGACGGATTTCATAGCTGGAAGAAATTATGGATTGCAAGGATGATCATAGAGTGAGTTCTTAGTAAACCCATCTTTAATAGACACTTTTAATAGATTTTGCTGCTTACAGCTCATTCTGGAGTCCCTGCACACAGTGCGCAGCAGTTAGAATATATCCTGCAACATTTGAAAAGAATAATACTTTAATATCTGGAATATTAATCCATGAAGAGGTACACGTACTCTCTGAGATTAGGGCACCGCCGCAAAGGAACTGCGACTCGCCGAAACGATTGTAGCGGAGCAGGGCCATCCAAGGCCTGGAGGAGATCTTCACCTCGTATCCATTGGCCACCCGATGGCTAAGAATGTTGCCGCAGTCAAAGTTCTCGGACTTAAGCAGGCTCATCACCTTGGAATTGTGCTGGATCTGGGACGAGGCACAGCAAAAGTGGCGCTGAAAGGGATAACTCATTAGAACCGGTTTAAAAATTTTTAGTTGATACTATAAAGTGACCCTTTTAATGTTTACTTCCCCACTGGAATAACTCCTATCTCTAAAAATAACTCATTGTCGAATGGAAATATATGAAAATACCGCCCGTATCTGTTGTAGATTAGCACCTCGAGTGCACTTTGCGAATAAAACTCGTTGTTTGGGTATACAAAAAATATTATATGAAATTCTATAACATTTTCAAATAAAGTATGTTGAGTTTGAAATTGCAACGTATATTTTTGAAACAAAAAGGTACAATTTTGTCTTAAAATATGTATTTATATTATTTCCCGAGACTTTAAGTTGGATTTTTAATCTTATGTTTCTAGGGAAAATCCATCATTAACTTAAGAAATCATAAGGATTTAATTCTTTGTAGAAAGAGGATTTATCTTGGAAAGCTCTTCATCTTTGTAATATTAATTGAGTATTTAAAATTAATTTTTAAACATTCCACTCACCACTCCATTAAACTCCCCGCAGGAGGCCTTCTGCAAGTAGTTGGCATATTCGGTCGGCACCTTCTCTCCGGCCTTCTGGCTCTCCATGAGCCGCTCCTCGATGTTCCGGCAGGAGGAGAAGGGCATGCAGCGGCCCTGGTCGCCATCGGGTGTGCTGCAGTCGTCGGCGTAGGCTGACCCATGTAATTGGAGACCAATATTAGCATTGCACAGACGCGGATCCGAGTTCCGAGAACTCCTCTAACCTGCTCGAGCGAACTGCACTCCCAGCGAGACGAGGGCAACGACGACGACGAGGTGGCAGTCGCTTATCATAGCGCTGGAGACTGTGCTGCGCTGATCTGGACCTGATAGGAGAGGCGTCGAAACCTGTACTGACTGTGACGCGCGGCGGGATCTTGACAGACGACAGACACTGACGCTCCAAGCTCGACTGGGAGATCGCGAGGCGAGCAATCGGGTTTTAAGTGTATTTCCCCCGGAACTCGAACGAGAGAACGAAATCTAGAGAAATCAAAGCTCAGTCTCAAGCCTCACAATTTGTACGTTGTGACCCATAATATGTAACAATTTATGGGAAAATTCAATATTCAAATATTATTCAGCATTTGTTTATACTTGATCCACTGATGATAACCAAGCGAGTCGAGATCAGCTACAACTGGCTTCATCTCGGAGAGAATTTATCTAGATAACTTGATTCTCTCTCGGCTGGAAAGCTTTTTGTGAAGCGAACAAAGGAGATCTGCGTCTGTTAAGAAATACTCGATCTAGAAGATCCCATTGAGCAGAGACGAGTATCTTTGTTTCAACTTGTTTATATTTTATTGTTTATCGCACATCATCATTATCTAGTCAGTGGTACAATGGCTGAATCGGTCCGATCGATCATGGGGGAAGGGATTTATAAAGTGATTGATACATTTAGAGCTCGATCTTGGTAACAATAAGTTATAACAAAGCTACTGCTGCTTAATTGCGTTAATTAATATCAGACATGGCTCAACAACAAACATAATAGTAATCCTAATCGTCAATCGAATATATCTCTAGATATAAGGAGACTTGGACGATATCATAATCATAATCAAATAACTTAGATGGTTGGAGGTTAACGGCAGCGTATTAAGTTGTTTATATGTGGAATCAATTGGTTGGTTGGTTGGTTGGTTGGTTGGGTTGCTCTCACCAGTTCTCGGTAGCAGTTAATAGCTTCTGCTGTTCTAGGCGGTCGGGGGATTGGCTAATTTACATAATTTCTTCACTTTTCTCTGTATGGCAACGAAAGAGGGAAACATAGCATAGATAAATCAATCAATTGTCGAATTTTCTTGGGGGTTCGGTGAGTTTAAGCAGTGACTTTTGATATATTGCTACATATGTTATATAGCTCGCTGGATGCCGCCGTCAGAGTTAGTAGTTTAGGGCGTAGAGCACAATCATATCGAAAGCCGGGATGCAGAGAATGCAGGAGATTTTGTAATGTTATAGTAAGCGGCGAGGTAAAGCCAATAGGATGGTTAGGAAAACAGCAAACCAAAAACAAGCACAGAGTTAATACGGATAGAATAGAATACTGCGTAATTGCTTTTCAGAGACTTAGTAGTAGTCAGGGTCAGCGTCACCGTTACAGTCGCAGTCGACGTCATATCGATTGGTATCACAAATTAATAATAAACATGGTCGTTTTATACAAATATCCAAACACACGGCATAAATACATTAACATACTATAAACAATTTGAAAAATACACTTAAGAGCTAGTCCGTTGGCTCCGTTGGCCTGTCGCACACAGCTCCCAGCCACCCCACGGGGTCCAATGATAATATTAACAATTTTGCAAGCCCTGCGGATTAGCTGGGAGCTGTGGGGACCAGGCCAAGGGAGTCAACAGACCTCGCGATCGATCAACAAAACATTTATAAAGAGTGAGCACTTGAAATTTCTTTCTAGTCTAATGTAGGCTTGGTTAGTAGTCGGTTGTTGGTTGGTTGCTTGGTGGCTTGGTGCTGATGGTGAACGCTTTGGAAGTAGTAGTAGAGTGGGTTATAGGATGCAAAACAGAGTGGTGTGCCATCAATCATCAACCGAAATTGAACGCTTTAATGCTTTTATTTGATGGCGGCAATGAGCGGGCTTTCTTCGCCTAGAATAAGAAATAGAAGAAAAGGAATTAAAATCACTTTGTTTTCCATAGAGTTTCGTGGGCACTAATTCACGAGTCTTAATGTACGGCATCCGGGGCCAGACCCAGGTCGCTGGCATCGAGGTCTCGTAGTTGAAGTTGTACAGCTGCATTTCCAGCCACTTGCGCTTGTCCTGTGGTTCTGGATAGGTAGATGCCAGGCCTACAGACAGACAAACCGGAATTATTTCAGAGCAATTAAAAGGGGGATTCACACGGAAATTAATGTAAACTAGTTTGCGTTCCATCTACGGTGCACTTTACCTCTATCGTAGGCACACTTGGTCACGCCAATGGCAATGTTCATGGACACATCACGGATGCTGGACAGGGGCGGGTACAGCGATCCGCGCTCAATGTCGCTGGGCTCCACAAAGTTGGCCAGCTCCTGGGCGGCGATCAGGAACATTTCGTCGGGTATGTGGTGCGTGCCCGTGCAGATCACGCCCAAACCAACGCCCGGAAAGATGTAGGCATTGTTGCCCTGGCCGGGATAATACGTCTTGTCGCCCATGGTGACCGGTGGGAAGGGAGAGCCCGACGAGAATATCACACGAGCCTGGAGGAGAGTTGAACGCATTAAATGGCGTTTATAATAACGAGAGTATGCTGTTTCTTACATCCGTGTGCTTGTAGGCATCTTCTGCGGTGCACTCCGCCTTGCTGGTGGGATTGGACAGAGCAAACACCACGGGCCTCTCGTTGTTATCACCCATCGTGCGCAGAATCTCTGGCGTAAAGATGCCAGCAGCAGCCGATGCACCAATGAGTACCTGAGAATAAGTACAAATTTTGTATTAATTGATGAATACTCTTATGGGGGACATCTATTTGAAAAACTCCAACTCTTTTCCACTAATAATATAACAAAAGATGGAATTAGGCAGGAATGTCTAAATGACCAAAATTCCGAAAATCGGATTTTTTGTTAGCTAAATAGATGTCCCCTTAATTAAATTAAATGTTTAAGAAACATGACTTACACTCGGTTTAATAGTGGCGACAATCTCGGCGAGATCCGTCATTGGCGCGATATCCTTGGCGTAGTTGACCTTGTGGCCCTCCAGGCTTCCCACCTTGCGGGACTTAGTCAGCAGGCCGTCAATGTCGACCATGTAGATGCGGTTGTAGGCCTCCTCGATGGGCACACCCTCCTGGACCATGGCCTTGACCGTGAGATCGGCAATGCCAATGGCCGCCTCACCAGCTCCGGCGAACAGGAAGGTGTAGTCCTTGAAGGACTTGCCCGTTATCCGCTTGGAGGCATATAAGCCGGCCACCGCAACGGCGGCGGTACCTTGGATATCGTCGTTGAAGGTGCAGTACGTGTTGCGGTACTTGTCTAGGAACCTAAATGCATTGTGGTTGCCAAAGTCCTCGAACTGGATGAGAGTGTTCTGGCCATAACGCCGCACCACCGCCTCCATGAACTCGTCGATGAAATCGTCGTACTCCCGGCCTACCACTCGCTTCTGACGCAGTCCCACGTACAGGGGATCCTCGAGCAGATCGATGTTGTTGGTGCCCACATCCACCACGATGGGCAGACACTGGTGGGGCTTGATGCCGGCCAGAGCAGTGTACAAGGCCAGCTTGCCCACGGGAATGCCCATGCCGCAAGCACCCAGATCCCCCAGTCCCAGGATTCGCTCGCCATCCGTCACGCAGATGGCACGGACATTCGGCTCCGGCCAGTTCTTCATCACATCGAAGATGTGTCCGCGGTCGTTGTAGGTCACGAAGAGACCGTGCGGACGCCTGTAGATCAGGCCAAAGCGCTGGCAGGCCAAGCCCACCGTAGGCGTGTACACAATGGGCATCAGATCCTCAATGTTCTCCGAGAGGAAACGGAAGAACAGACGCTCATTCCGATCGTACAGATCGCTCAGGTACAGGTACTTGTTCAGCGGCTCTGTGTAGCGATTCACGGCGATCTTGCAGAGCTGCAGTTGCTCCTCCTGCGTCTTGAAGCGGGCTGGCTGCAGTCCATGGATGCCCAGCGTCTGTCGCTCCTCGAGGGTAAAGGCCAGGCCCTGGAAAGGAAGTAAAGGTGATGAATTTCGTATACCTCAAGCAGCTTTCCTTAAAGTTAATTACTATCATGCAGGAACATACACTAAAGCCTACAAAAGCCAGGAAATTTAGAATGCTTAGGGAGTTTCCTAATAAAGAAATCAATGGTAAAGCAGCACAATAAATATTGAATTAATATTAGTCATTCTCCATGACTGTTTGTGTTGAATGAGACATTCATTTTTTCATGACATTATCAGCTAATTATTTTAGTAGCAGCAGTACGAGTTTATCAGCCAACTATGCAAGAATTCCATAATAGTAATAATCTAAATGATATCTTCCTTACCTTATTCAGACGGGGATCACGGATGTGATCGATGCCGCGCACCTGTGAGGGTGTAATGATGTCTCCCACCACCTCGTGGTATCGCCGGGAGGCCGGCACTGTTGCTGATGTGGCGCCCGCTGCTGTGGCTGTGGCCGAAGCGCCGCAGCGGCACAGTTTGCCCACAGTTCCACACAAGCTAAAAAAAATGATGGCAAAACTGCATTATGTGTGTCATTTATAGGAATTGAGCAATTGCGCACTCCTGGGCACTCTTGATATTACATGCATCATCAATCCCCTCTTCCACATTCGCTCCTCTACGGAATAAAGAGCCATGTCCAAGGTCGCGTCAGCTGCTTTTTGTGTATCACCGCGTGGGGCCGCCAGAATAATATACGGAAGAGGAAAAAACTAAGCCGCATTGTTTACAACTGTCCCCGCGGATCCCATTCGCCACCCGCCGAGATAAGGGGATGGATGGATGGGCGGGCTGGCCCCTGGCAACATCACGATAAAGTTCAACATACGGCTATGATCATGATGTTAGCAATGAAATCTTGACTTTTTTGTTTATCAAGCAACAGCTAATTCCTATTTAATTCTTCTTTTTTATTAAAATAAAATACCTTTTTGTTTTTCTTTAAAAACAATAATAATTGTTACGCTTACTAGTACTTTTCGAATAATCTTTCTTTTTCTTAAGTCAAATTGTAAATAATAATTATCTAAGTATAACATCTGAAGAGTATTGTTTATTTGTATTACGAAATTATGAAAAATCTCCCAGTTACAAGTGAAGTGAAGCGCTAATTTATTTCATTTAATAAAATACTTATAGCAAATACTTGAACTTTGATTGAAGCTTGAGATTTGTATCGTAAGTATTGTAAGTCAACGTGGAAATATCAGATTACACTATTATAAATCATACATCATGAGTTAATTTAAATCAAGTGTTACTATTCGAATGATACAGATAACACCTTTATCTCGAGTTATTATTACATACATATGTAAACATTAGATTATTTTTAAGCATCAAACTTCAAGGTCGGAGCCTAACAACAAAACTGAACTTGGCTGAACTTTTTGATAAAAGCAAAACGAATCTTGCGTATGTATACCACCCAGGTGGCCACTAGGTGCCCATCCGTGATTTAGGAAGATAAAGCCCTATTGCTATGGCCGCCGCTGTTACACGATGTGTGTTTTTTGCCAGCTTTCAATTCCATTAGATGTGGATGGTGCTAATTACGATGGAGGCATATAGCAGAAACAGAGGCGTGTGACTAATTTTGTTTGCGGTTCATTGATGAAGTCATGAAATCATGCTCGGAGAGGGGTTTGGCATGGGATGGTAATGTGGAATTGGATCAGGGGCGATTCTGGACGGGTTGAAACCGGTTAATGACGTGCGATGAGGAGCACCGCATGACGAACCCCCTTCCGCCGCCCCTGTAGCACTTCAACCTGGTAATTATTGTTTAGGTAACACCGCCGGGCGGACTATCATTCGTCAATTTTTCCCCAACTGTTTGAATGCCACTCACATGAGCCGCGCGACGGCAAGTGCTAAACAATTTCGTATATCGGTGCGGCAAAACTCCACGGAATAAGTGCGTGTCGTAAACGCTTTCGAGTGATATTTATTTGTAAGATTGTGGCGGGGCTAATATTATTTATTTTTAGGGCCACCACCAAAGCCCAAAGAACATTTCCACTGACCAAAGTCAAGCGAAAGCTAAGAAAAGTTCAACAAACTCTTATTTTTTTGCTTAATGTACTCTTTCTTTTTTGTTTTTTTTTTTATATTCGCTGGCTAACGGTTTGCGTGGGAAAGAGAGGGGCGGAACCTCACTTTCTGATGAACTTGGCAACGAAAAATGCTAACAAAGCGAAGCGAAACATACATTTTTTCGGTATACACACTAAATTTAGAATTTTGCCAGACCATTTTTCGAATATACTAGGTCTATGTGTGTCCATGGAAATGATGTGTTGTGTTTTCGCTGAGCGGCGCAGAAAATGATACTTTACTACGAGTATTTCTTTATTTTGGATAAGGGACTTCCGTCTTACAGAGGGTGACATTTAGAACGCAACAAACAAAATATTTCAGGGTAAAATATTTGGATATAAACGTTTTTTCATTACACAAGAAGAGTTAATATTTATATTATATACATTTATAGTTATACATTTTATTTTCAAGTGTTCGCAGTAAATGGGAGTTCTATAACTAGTTTCAGGAACTAAGGCTTAGAACTTTTTATAGGGTATATCCTCGCCCCAAAAACAGAACTACTTTCATCTGAACATCTGTTCTTGCCTCGCACTTTATTGATTTTTTCAGCTGTGTGTTGTTTTGGCAACCCCACATAAAAATAAGGTAAAATCTAATTAAGAAACGCTTATGCAATTCGCGCCGAAAGTGAACACTTTTTGGGAACAGCTGTTGGGCGAAAAAAAGTGCAAGCAAGCTGGGAAGGGTCAATGTCAAACCATGTGCGAGTCCCGTTCCCCTCTCGCACGCCCAGGGAACCCCTGTGCGTAGCTTGTTTGTATTTTGCGTGACAGTGAAAACGAAAGCTGAGCAAAAGGCAGAGAGAGGGAGAGGAAAAGCGGTGCAGAAAGGGAGGGAGGGTAGTGGGACATATATACACAGCGCCTTGGCGGCGATATGTCTGATCCGAGTGACTAGGTCACTGGGCTACCAGCTGGGGCAGCTCCTCCTTCGACACAACGATAGGCGTTGCATAACTCCCGCAAGCACACACACACTGACACGCATCCTGTGCCGTGCGAGAGGACACTTTTGCAACGAATAGCTTACCTCGGTCGTGACAACATTTTACTTCCTAGAATTGCTTTCCGTTGGGGTTTATTTTCTTTTAACTCTCGTCCAGTTTCTATGGGTTAATGCTTCGTATGCAATCTTTAAACTTTGATTCGTGTGTTCCGCGACCCGACGACGATTTTCCAGGAATAAAATTAATGTAGGATGCGCGGGTTCAACCACCAGTTTTCACGCGAGTTGCTTTACGAATGCGAGCGTACGGTCTTATTGTGTGCGAATTTGAAATCTGGCCCTTTTCCTGTCGTTCGTTAAATGAGGTATTGCAATTCTAGCCGAGTGCTGTCACACCATACGGTGTGCGGATTAAGTGTGACCAGCTGCCGTGGAGGGAAAGTCATAGTAGAAGTCATGCCTTAGAAAATATAATTGATTAAGTAATAGATCACTCATAGGAAAAAATCCATAGTTTATTTAAAAAATTATAATATTAATATCGAACATAAATATCGGTGTGTCGCCTTTTCGAAATCATCGATAGTACTGATAGTATAAAATAGTTTCATAAAATAATTCTGCATGTTAACTTTTCTCTTCACTCTTGCTAATGAACGAGAGAAACTCTGTGTTAACTTTTGGCCATTCTCTACAGGATACAGTCATACTTTGGAATTGACACCACTCTTCTGTTAACGCTTGTAAAATGTAGAATGTGACTGTTAAGATTTTACGCTGAAACTTGAATCACTAGGATCGATAGTATTCATATTAGTATAGATAAATGATGAACATGAACTTTTTCCTCCTCTCCATTATTATCAACTCAACAAAACGATTAAATCATAATAAATAAATGAAACCCAAAACAATTACAATTTACTGTTTCATTAAAAGAGAAGGGAAACGTCTATTCCGCAACGTAGTGGACAGCCTTTGTATCTCATATATTGACAGTATCGTGATAAGCGAAAAACATCGATAGTGCCGTCAAAAGCCTCTCCATCGATAGTATCGATAGTATAATCGGTGTTGTCACAGCTCTATATATATATATATACATATACAGCTCCGCTGTCGACGGAATCGCGAAGGGCGGATGAGTGCTGCGCGTGTTTAATGTTTTTAATTCGCCCCGAGTTAGAGCCAGCTTCCGCTTTCGACCAAACGCGACGGGACACACTCCTACGCAGGGATTTAACAGAAATATCGACGCAGTTTCCGCTTAGGGAAATGTAGGTCCAGTGATGAGGCCCGCTAAGTCACGCGTGTGAGTGCACGAAAGCAGTGTGTAAAAGTAGAGCAAAAGCAAAAGAAAAGGAAAAACGGCAAGCGGAGACTCATAGAGAGAGGCATTTTTAAACGAAATTCACAAAAAGTGTTAAAATCAGTAATGTGCATTTAGCAGTCAAGACGCAGAAAAGCAGTCGTCGCCAAACATATTGCTTTGTGTTTCTTTGTTTTGTTTGGCTCGAACGCGCGTGTGTGTGTGATTGGTGTGCGTAGCGTGTGTTTGTGTGTGTGCGCGCGTGAGAGAGCAAGGACAAGAGAGAGGAGGAGTCTGGAGGAGAGAGAATCAACAACTGTGGAGCTAAAAAACACTCTCCGACGATGGACACGTTTCGCAAATGGCTGAACAAACCCAAGGTACAGTTGTTGTTTTGCACTTAACCGATGATAACCCAAATTGTAGTAGTTCTTATCACTCACACAACAACAACAACAACAATAGCAGCAGACACACACGAAAGAGAGCTGCAATTAATTAAGAGCAACAGTGCGAATGGTGTCAAAGCAACTCTGCGCTGGTGTTGGTGTTGGTACTGCCTGTGTTGTTAACTGTGCCGTTCGGTCGCTGTGACGTCAGCGTTTGCTTTGGCCCTGGCTCATTATAGTCCCCGCGCCCCCCTCTCGCTCTTGCACCCACGGGCGCTGTCTATCTCCATCTCGCTTGGTTTTAACCGCATTTTATTTCCGATGATTAATTCGCTGACGTTGCAGCAAAACAACTACACACAAACACACATACAGCTGGCAGCATGTGTAAACTGCACTCTCAATTCAAATTGGAAACCCACACATACATGCATACGTATGTGTACAGCAACAGCACCAACAACAGAAACAAATATGGCGCCAGTCCGTTCGTGTTGCAAATTACAAGCAGCCAACTTAACTAATTTATGTATCTACGCCTGGTAATTTGGGATCTGTTCTTAAGGGGGAAACCCCTCGCTTTGTCCGCCAGTGGAAAATCACCCAGGGAACAACAACACTGAACAATGTCAGAAAGCTCCAGCGAGATAATAGAGTGGGTGTAATGTTAACCCTTCGCATATGAACAATTCCATTAAAGCAGCTAAAATGATCTTGTGCAAGGCCAGCAACAGTCTTGAATATAAAGCTGTTTCAGGGGTATTATCATCAGTAACAATTTTCTGACCAAATTCAACATTCGGTTTGCTTATCACAGAGTGCCAGCAGCTAGAACCTCTTGGGAGTTTTAGCGTCCTTGCAAGCTTTAAAGCTTTCATAAAATTCCATATAAAAATGAATGCAAACACAAATTTATTTTTCCGTGTGTACTATTCGTTTGTAATACATTTAGTTTGTTTTTAGTTTTTATCGCGATTTTAGTGCGCAAACTGAAGTGCAATCAATCCTGCTGCCGATATTTATCGATGATTTATTGAAAATTGTTCGATTATTTATTTATGGTTTAATTCTAAAGTAGTTATATAGAAACGCCAATCCAAATATTGAATCAATGCCAGGTTACAAATTCTTTCCCCCCATAGACCAAGGCGCCGTAAATAGAACTTCATTGGGGAAGATGATGGTTCGTGATACCGAATTTCGACCGTATCTATATTTAGCGCCCTCTTGTTGCTTTCGGGTGCCTGGAATATATATAATATATGTTTGTACATATATATACACACGTACGTTAGGGTTCGCCTCCAAAAATAAATCGCCGATGGAGCGGCTTTCCGACTTTTTCTCGACATTCATGCCCGCTGCTCCATCCAATTTTCCTCCCGATCGCTAGTCAGTCTGTCAATCCGTCTGACATTTTGATTGCCGTCGCCAGATTTCTATGGAGGTGCCCCGAGTAGGAAAATTGGAATTAGAAGCAATTTACACGCAAATCCATTAAATTAAAGGCAAACACTCCATATGGCTATATGGCTTTATGGCACTACGAAGTGTGTGTTTATTTGACCTCGCTACCTGGCGGAGGTCAGTGTCGAGACTTGCTTCTGTGTTCCCCATTCGGAGTGGAATCAAATGGCAAACAGATGGTCTGGTCTGAGGGACTGAAGGGCCTCGTATGTT
The DNA here is from genome assembly GCA_008042775.1 of Drosophila pectinifera. Taxonomy (NCBI): domain Eukaryota; kingdom Metazoa; phylum Arthropoda; class Insecta; order Diptera; family Drosophilidae; genus Drosophila; species Drosophila pectinifera. The sequence continues at coordinate 19,357 of VNKC01004003.1, read as the reverse complement.
TATGTTTCTAATTCGAGTGCGCCTCGATTGCCGGGAAGACGACGGCGCATTTGAGTGAGTATCTGTGTATTTGGCAGTTCGATTAGATAAGATTGCGCCTAGTGGAGCGAGCGGGGATTTGGATTTGCCGCCACATCACGTTTATTGGCAGGTGATCGAAGAAGCCGACTTGGCTATCGATTAATGGTCGGAAAGTATCGTTTCTGTTCACTATTCACATATGAATATCTGTGTAATCATGTCATGATAATAGCTGGAAACCTCAATTTTGATGAACATTTAAAGAACAATTTTATTTGCCACATACCGACTATAAGGACATACTTTCCATAAAAGGCTCAACACCAAGCAGAAAAAGAGTTCCTTGATTAAATCTTTAATTATCTGAAAGCCAATATTAGTCAAATTAACCTTGAGATAGTACTTGGCCAGTAATTCAATCACTCTGGGAGTAAACAGCTTATTTCGATTGATTTAGATGAAAGAAATAGCGTTGAACGTGATTTAAATAATTAATTTCCTCAACTTAGCCAATAAGTAATGCCAGATGTATAAAAACGTAGCTGCTTGATTTATTGCGCTCCAAATGCATTCGAAAATGCCAATTGGTTGTGTGCAGAAATGATCAAAGTAAAATGGTAATACGCTTTTCTTTGGTTTACTTTCCGGATGCCTTGTTAGTTAGCTGCTCTTTCTCTCTACTTTGCTTTTGTTAATTAACACACTTCTCTCCGCATCTGCGGCTCATAAATAACGGCACGAGTAAGTTTTCCTTATTTTCTTGGTGGTAGTGGTGGTGGTGGAAATGCCCCCAAACGAAACGGAAAATCCACAGGCATATAGAGTTTCTTACTCGTCAGTTATTTTTTGTTTGTTTGTTTTTTGTGCAACTCTTTCGTCTGCTGCTGCTTCTTCTTCTTTTGCTCTTCTTTTTCATTCATTGACTGCACACGACATTGCTTCCTGGTCTTCTCTTTCTTTGCGTTTCTTTTCTCGTCTCGTCTCGTGTCGCCTTTGTGATTGTGTCAACTTTCTTTCTCCTGCAAAGTGAGAATCTCGCGCCGAGGTCGCTTTTGTTGCAATTTAAAAATAAACAGAGTCAGTAACGATCAGGCGATAGCGTTGCCAGCTGTCGTAAAGGCATTGCCATATCGAGTTGCATAAGTTGCTTCACTCTGTGGTGTGTCAACCCTGGCCGCTGCATTCTATTGCACAAAGTGCTAATAGTACTGTAAGACGATTTCGATATATCGATTTATTCTAGTGAACGCTCAAAATTAGTTAGTTGAGAAGACGACTTATCTTATTTAAAACCCTATCTACTTTGTATTTTCGGAGCACTATGATATCGCCCAACCCGTCACTTTCACAATGTTCGTAAAGTTGAAAATAATATCTTTGCTATATAGGCAAGTATTTAATTAGTGGTTGCCGAAAACAAATTCTAAAAACTGTAGTTTGAGTTATCGCAATAGTTTATTTCCCTTCTTACAAAGACACCAGCTGCTAAAAACTTAATTATAATGCAATTCTTAGGTTCGTAGCTGGGGTGTGCAGTGAATGCAATTGTTTTTAGTTCGTCTGTGCATATAAATTTTCATAAAAACGAAACCGACAGCGCGGCGAACGCAAACAAAAAGCGCAATGAAACCGAGACAATGGAGGCTGGGAAAGAGGCGACTGCCGGCTGCCTCGAAACCCAAAAAAAATGTAAAAACGCGATCGGATCCGCAGTCAATGGAACTGGGAACTGGGAACTGGCTGGGGGCGCTCCCCCCAAAAAAAGGAAGGCGGCACGCGCCACAGGCGTCTGTAATTGATTATCCGATATAGCGGCCACTCGATCTGTAGGCACAAAACCAATAGCGTTACATCACTATCCGCATATTTAAGTTGCTTGCATAAATATAAAATATATAAGTATGTTCCCATCTAAACTCGTCCACATGCATACATATAGGAAGTATTGTACAGACGATAAAGCAGGCATTATTTTTATATTCCTTTTTTTTCGCTTGCCTCTGAATGCTTGATTATAAATGTTTGCCGATCAATGACTATATACATACGTAACGATGTACAATAAATAGCAAGAAATAGTGGGTGCGGGCTGAATCGTGTCTGTTAGTGCCTGCCCGCCAGTTGATCAGCATTATGGGGCACATGGCTCATGGCTGAGATTCGTATGCGGATTTGGTCTGGGTCTTCCCAGTGCTAGAATTGAATTTTTAATGTTATTCCCATGGATCTTGCGCCATTCTTAAATATATTAATAAGAATTTTGAAAGTTCCTAATGATAACCCTGGGGACTTCCCTAGCTGACATTCTAGGCATTTTTCCTTCAAGACTTCCTGTTTTCAATCGGATATATATCCAATATACTGGTATTTGCTTTGTGCCTGCTATAAACTCATTTGAAGTTGGCATTGAATTGTTTTATGGGCGAAACGCCAGCGAAACAAAAGTAAACCATAAAAAAGTGAAATCTATGGGCGGCTGGCAAAGTATATTTTTGTTTTTTTGCCATAATCTTCGATGGTTTTTTTTCTGGGTGCTTTGTTTCGTTTCTACAATTATTTTGGGTTGTTTTTTCTCGGATATTATTCACCTCTCGGTCTCTCGATCCACCTCTCAATCCCAAGTCCCGTGTTTTTGGAGCATGTTGCAAATGTGTGCAATTAAAGTCGGTTGCGTCGTCGGCAGCACGAAAACGGCCATTAACACAATAAACTCTGACTGTCTGTCCGACTTGCGGCTTACAACAAGAAATTATATATCTGCCGAAAGAAAAACAACATGAGCTGGCAAAATGGTAATGGAAATTACAACAATAAGGAACCTTTAACAATTGAGCCCAAGAAAGTCATGACTGGAGAGTAACTAGCTGAATGAACCGAGGGCAGCGAGGGTCTCTTGTCTTTTAAAGGGTCTCTCCAACTCTCCAACTCTCCAACTCTCCAACTCTCCAACTCTCCAGCTTTGTAAAATTCACTTATTTACGCTTTCTGAGCTCGGCGTAATAAGAGCTGACAAGAGGGAAGATTACACACTTTTCTGAAGGAAGTAAAGTGTCAGAAAGGCCAGCTAAAGTTATAATGGTCATTTCTGTTTCAATGACGCGGATACAGTGCGTTTCGCAATGCTAACCACATTATGAAACGACCTTACAAGTAAGTAATTACGATAAATAGAAAGACAAACACCAAACAGAGAAACCTGTTTAGGGAGGGCTATTATTGCCCGAAACGTTTTTAGGGTCTTTCGGCTGCGCTTTTGCTGGTCTTCACTGTTACACCTCCTCTGATCGTACTAGTTGTGGGATGTTTCCAGGACTTCTGGATTTATTCTGATAAAGAGTCATATCGCCTATAGGGGCAACTAAGCCGATTTATGGCTTGAAAATTCACAAAATACTGCTCAATAACTTAAATTTTCTTGGTATTATTATTACATTCTCTTCATATTTGCCATGGGGCTACAAGAAAGTAAGAACTAGCTACTGAATGTGTTACAGTTCCTGCTCTTTATTTTATTCATTGCGTTTACCCTATTTGTTAACACCCAACAAGTGTTTTATGGTTCTAAAGACCCACTGCACTATATACTTCACGGCGTGTACAAATAAAGCAACAACTACCTTTGAGCAGATTTTCCACACCCGTCGTCGTCGTCGTCGTCAGAGTGCCATGAATGGGCGCAGTGCGTATACGACCCGTTGGACAAGCCCACTACGATGACGATGGACTTCAATGCGGTGCAACAAGGTAGCCGGCCGACGAGCACTAGTATGTGTAGTTCTGTGTCCGTGTGAGTGAATGCCTGCACTGTGGCCTGTTGCGCGTGCCAGCAACAACAGCCCGTGCTATAATATTAGTAGTATCAGCGAGAGCAACCTGTTTCTTTCGGTGCATTTAATTTGGGCCATATTGACATGTGCCCGCCGCCAGTCGCCGCCGCTAACGAGTCGTGCTTCTTCTCCGTCTTCGGCTGGCCCCAATTTCGATGTTCGTTCTAGTCTGGTAAAGTCAAGTCGAGTCAAGTAAAGCAATATATAAAGCAAAGGCCGCCGAGGTGGGCCACAAATGTTGACTGCCAGTCAACATTACGAAAGGCGCTTGATAAACAGCATTCTGATGGAAGTCACCTCAAAACGAGGCGTACGACAGACGCCCGGGTATTAGAAGCGAGCAGAGTACGTACGCTGCATATATGCCGCTACGTACTATTCGCTATTCAAATCGTTAATTTTGATATTCATTCAGGGATTGGCACAGATTGGGCGAGAACTATTAACTCTGTAGGCCTGAAAATCTATTAAAAACAAGCAGAAGGCTTCGAGATACAGCTGTTTCAAGAGTGGGGCACCACTTCCCTCAGCTCTCTTTTCTGAGCAACTAAATATTCAGCGTACACAGCTGCTTCGAGAGGGAGCCACCAACCCTTTACTAACAGATGGTGACATTCCCTAGATCCTGTTAGGAATTAAAGTGCTAATGCAAGCGATAAAGTGCACCGATGCCAAGTGTAAGGCTCAGTGATACCTCTATTACGTACCTTTATTACACTTGCACGTGATCGCTCGCCCGACTTAACGATATTATGTGCTCCGGATGATTTAATCAACTTGTTTTTAAGAGACGCAAATCCCCATTCACCTCGCCATTCATCCAATTTCTCGGGGGAAATACTTATAGGAACAAATGCAAAGTACGTTGTCTTGTGTCAGCGTTAGCTTCTAACTTTTCCACTGGGGAACTATAAAAAATTAACACAGAATTAGCAGATAATACAGAGAGCACATACATGCGCCCAGGTCCCTGGTGTCGGGCTGTGTTCGTGCCCCATGCGCTGTTTAGTGGCTTTGGTGACGCATTAAGTCGGGGACGGGAACCAGTAGTGATAAGAATGCTCGTTCCAGCAGACAAGTGTGAGCGTCCGTCCAGTATTGAAGAATTGAGCACACGGAGCTTAGTCGAAACGTGCCGACATCAATGATCATGTAGAAATAATGACTAAGAAGGGGACTGCAAGCTGTCATCGATGTCGGGCTTTATTTCGTTATTCTCGGGCAATCTGGGGGAGATAATTCAGAGGGAATTTACGTAATACTAATAATAATTTTGTTCAGACCCAGTTCTAATCACAAAATTGTAGACAGTGCTTACACCTTGATTTGTTTTCATCGGGAAAGTAAACTCCACTGATAAATTTAAGCAAAACAGATCTGGGAGACTTCTTGCTTGCTGTTCTCCAGTGAGTGCTCACGAGCTAGTAAGTAAAATTATTATCATTATCATCACAAACAGGAAATATGAATATGCACCTGATGATGGCGATAATCATGGCTCCCAGCAGCCATGTTAGCGCAATGTCAAACGTGAATTCTCGGAGATCGTACAGATTATCTGGCTGGTTAAGTTAATAGCATATAAACGCAGCTTTCCCATGACATTATTTTCTATTGAAACTCCGCTCCAGCTCCGCTGAGTCATATATAAGTTTCTGATGCCATCCGATCAATATCCTGGTGTCCGACCTTTACCAAAGCACGATGGAGTACATATCTCCATTTATGCCGATTATATCTTTACATGGCGATAAGACTGTGTACCATTTCCAAAACAAAAATCAATAATTTACTTCGCGCTTCGCAGAGTTCCCTTTCTTGTGATCACTGCTAGATTATTAAATTTACTTACCTGGCCTCTTGGCGGAAAGCGGAAGGCGGAAGGCGGTGGCGGGGCCTGTAAATGTTGTTAAATATTGGTTAGCAACTTAATCCGCATATTGACTCGGTAAATTTCCTGCTTCTGCTGCTGCTGGAAGAGCAAATAATTAAATTGGAAATACTTTTACAATGTTTAAGTTCGAGATACGCGGCATAATTGATTGCTGGGTCCGGGTGTTATCGCCACCGACCTGACAGCCGTCCGACCGGCGAGTGATGGGCGAGGGCTTAAGCGCCCGACTGGAGGCTACCTTTCATGGCTACCGAAATGATAAAGCGATTCTGGCAGATTTCCCACCGGTTTTCCCGAAGCCGTCTCTCAAGCCGCCATGCACTTCGTGATCTTTCCACGTTATTGCTCAATTTTTTGAGCCAAGGTGGACTGCCTCTTGGTTCATTGGCCATCTCGCGGGTGAGATTGTGCCAAGGCAGACTACGTGCCCGTCCGCCGATCAGACCAATATGTCAATTATTCGTTACGCTTTTTGCCAGACAGTTACCCGAAATAAAAACGCTTTTCAAATGGCCAACGATCGGTCGGTCAGTCGGGGGGAAAGTAAAAGCGGTGAAATTTTCACATTCACATCGAGTCGATCTCCTCGAGAAAAGGCGAGTGCAATGGCCACCAGCACCTCGCCATCGACGCAGCCGCAGCTGCCGAAGTGGAAGCCACTCTCCTACTTTCGAATGGCAGCGGTACCGTCAGCGGCGACGGCGGCGGCGGCGGCGGCTTCAATTGCGGATTGCATTACGCCCGCCAGACATCGCCGGTCACTGCGTCCCACTTATTACCTAATCCCCGACAAAAGATGGGGCTGGCTGAAGCTATATAGAAACATCGGATAGCCGAGTCCGAGAGGGGGGGCGCTCGCTTATCAGTTTTCAGCGACACTTTGTTAGCGGACCACAGGGAGAAAATTGAATAGCCAATGGAAATTATGATTTATTTTCAATGCCAAGAAAACAATTAGGAAGTATACAGAAATACAGAAATATTACGCAAAGAGGCCAGGTCCACTGGAACTGTAATTGATAGGTAATTCAACGAATAACTAGTGATATTTCGCTGCTATTTTCTCCCAGTGCACTGCGCCTCGGGTTGCATAAGGAGGTGGAGTCCGAGTCTGGGCCTGTGTTTTCCTCTTTCCGTTTCTGCGACTCTGTCTCTGTGGCCGGCATATCAATGAGAGGAGCTATGGGTCGGGAGATCGGATGCGCGTGTGGACGCCAACGCCCACGTACTGCACGTACCGCAGTCCGCAACCGCTGGCAAGCTGGCAAGCTGGCTGCTTACTCAATTATCGGCACTTCCGAGTGCCGGACGAACGCACTTTAACCCCCAGCGCTGGAAAGTGAAAGCGATGTGCGGTTTATCTTCTGGGCCCTCGGCAGGGGGACTATATTGGGAGCAGTGTCAAGATTAATAAAGCCAGTAGCAAAGGCTCGCAGTTCGCAGCCACCAAGAGCTCCGGGAAGCCATAGAAGTGTTGCTTGAGAATTCAATTCCCCATTCGATACGCCAGCTCGAAAGGTTGGGTGAAAGTAAAGCCTGAAGTTTAAGGTTAATCTGATTAGAGCTACAGTAAGTTCAGTGGAAGTCAAGTGCTAGAATGCTGTTTTACTATGAGAAACGAATCTTCTAGGCATTTTTTAATCATAGTAAACTGCAACTACATTATATTGTTATGTAATTGAACCGCATCGAAGCGGCTAATCTTATTGTTAACTGTTAACAGTGGAAATAATGCAGTCATTATTCACGACTAAAGAGTGCAAAGCATGGGCTTATCGATTCCCGATTTGACAGATCTGGAATCCACCTGTTGATAACAGGAGAGTAACAAAGGAGAAATAAAATAAGGCAGAAAGAAACAAAAGCCAGCAACAAAGTTTATCATTGCTTGCGACACATCTTTTTTTGGGCCTCATGAATATGCAATGGGTTTGACGACGGCGACGGTGACGGTGACGGTGACCTCTTTCTCCCCTGGTTTCCCCACTCTCTCCGCCCTCCGCCATCCGTCTCGCCGGCTCTTTAGGGCCTCCCGCCCCTTATTATCCAATTTATTAAATGGCTTTTATTGGCAGTCGCCTCCTGGGCCCATTTTGTCATCTCTTCCGCATTGATTTGCCTCTTTCTCCTCTCGGTGTTTACTCCCTCTGCCTTAGCGCCCCTCTGCGTTTGTTTGGTAATTTCGATATGCAAATTGCCAGTTCGATTTGTTAGGAAATTGAATTCATTATGACATAATAAAAGGCATCCACTGGCTGGGGGATCGTATCGTATCGTATTATCGTATTATCGTATCGACGCATCGGTGTTAATTTTGTGCTGGGCGGCGGTTCGTTCAACCTTTCCACAGTTTTTCGAAAATAAACGTCCTTAATGCGACTTCCGGTATCCGTTGCTGGAATCAGGGGTATAATTTGCATAATTCTCTTTATCTCTTTTTCAGTGAGTTCAATGCACTCACAGTACATTTCGGTCCGGCTCACGGAAGTCTGACCTTTGCAGATATACAAACTTTGATCCCTGTCCTGTTGACTTCTGCTGGCATCAGCGCTACTATATATATATTTAAAGGCTGTAGGCTGGCTACTGGATCTTCTTCAGATATTCAATCTCTGTATTTACGCGAGCTGCTTTCATTTGTTTATCAAGAAGCTCATTTATTTATACACAATTTGACCGTGACTCAGTTTTCACGCGCTCCATCTGTCCATCTCTCTCTGTTCTTGTTTGGCCGTATTCCCCTCTCTGCTATAGCTTTCCTTTTCCATATTTAAGCCGAAAATGTTGTAATAATATTTGTAGAGATTTCTAAGATCTCGAATAAGTAAATTTCGCTACAGTATCGCCGCCAATTGCAGTTGTTAGTAGTTATTGCTCATGCACATTATTGATTAACCGATTCTCAGAAGTGGCGCTGGCCTCGAGTGGGGCTTACCCTGTTTTTATATAATAGGCTAGACTCGAAACTTTTATTTATAATTGTTTTCATTATAGGAAATGCGGAGCATTTACTGATATATTTTATAGCGGACTTATAAAAGTGATAACGAAGTCTTTGTGTTTAATGGTTAGCTTGTAGTTCTTAATAATAATAATAAAAAAAGCGATCGGATGGGTCCCATGATGTTCAAGAAATAGGGGGACGAGATCATACGCTATCACAGTGGACAGGCCAGGCCTGCTGTCACAACCTAACCCAAGCTGGCCTAGGATTTACCTCCAGCACACGGCCTGTTCACGTGACTTCCTTAGCCTTTATTGACTGTGAACCGTTTGTCTGTGAAATTATCTGGAACAACGCGACATTTAGCACTCGCAATTGATATTTCAAATGTTCCCCAATTAAATTAGACGCTTAATTTGCTGTTTGAGCGGGAATTGTGCAGAAATTGAATTCAATTGATCGGTAGTAGCAGTAGTTCCCAGCCACGGAGGTATTTATTATATTATTCCAGCCAGATCTCAATTAACCGATGACAGCAGGTGCCGCAGACACAGTCTCCGAATGGGTTCGTGGCACTTGCTCTGTCCTGACCTTATATCGCCACATTTTTCAGCTTGTTTTTAGACCCAGCCCAATTGATTGAAATTAAAGCGGAGAGCCGAAAGTCAGCTGTCAAAGGAGCGAGAATTGTGCGAGTATTCCAGTGTCAAGGACACGTTTTTCTGCGAGTCCTTTGCGTCAGCAAACTCGGCATGGCCTGGCCTGGCTCCTTGAGCGAGCTCGAAGGCCTTTTGGGGGCCGTAAAGCCAGATATCCATGTAGATACAGTCGGTAGCCGGTCGTCTGGCCTGCGTCTCTGTCCTGGCCCTGCCGTCAAGGATACGAGGCCGAAGGGGGAAAGGATACTGGCAATGGGCTGCGAACGCCTGTTGCGCGTGGCGAGGTCAAAGCTGCGGCGGTGACGTCAGGACAGATGTCCTTAATAGCCAAATGGCTGCAGTCGGAGCGGCCTCTGTGATCTTATTGTGACTATTTGCAGTTGATTTGTGTTAACATTTTAAGCTGGAAGGAATATTAAACGAGACTAGTCTCTCAAGTGAAAAATGTACGAGTAAGTTAGCGTATAAATTGTTATTTAAATAATTTGAGAGCCTGCCAATGCATTGCCTCATTCGAGTATGGATATGCATAGGACTTGTTTATATTAATAATGGAGAAATGGCGCAACTTCTCTACAATTTCCAAGCTTCGTATTATTATTGCTGAATCTGCAAAGATTATAAAGTTGAACTTGTAATGACTCGTTGCTCTCCATTACGGTCTTCACGAGTAATTCCCGCAACATGTCAGCTGGAATATACTTCCCCTTGTGATTTGCATTTTTCGACCACTCTGGCATAATTTAATTTCTTTTTCCAACTCGAATTGAAAGTGGTTCTCACCCACATCGCAGTGAGCAGCAAATTTGGTTTCACCTCCAAATGCGATATGCCTCTAAGTGCGACTATGCGTTTGGATGTGAGTGTATAAGTGCCTTTTGTTATCAGCCATAAACAGAAAGTTGCTCACTTACTCACCCTAATTAGTTGATTGAACGAACGCAAACCAGTTGAAAAAACAACTGCATTGCTCGGGACAAAGGCATTTCCCAGCCGAGCTGGCGGATAAAACAAATGTGCTCAGATATTAGCATCGGATATTGCCCTAACTCCAAGGCGCGGCCTGTATTAAGGGGTAAACAGTGTCAAAGAACTTGTGCAACCTCGGCAATATTGTTTTCGCCACATTTCTACCGAGAATCCATTCGTCAAATGTTTATTTTGATTCGTGGAGGTACTAAACATTTTGGCACGACCTTTTCTGGAACAATTCTCGCGAGATCTTTATGAATAAACCATGAAGCGTCACTTCCTCTCTCGCTTTCTCATTTAATATTTAACCAACCGCCCAAAGGCTCCAAGAATGGCCGGCGAAATCCTTGGGGTAATGCTGGTAATAAGCCGCTCCGCCTCCATCTGCTCCTCGTTCCGCTTGGGCTCAGATCGAGCTTAACATTTGTAATTACCAATTAACTTTTGCCTTTTTGTCAGCTGTTGCCGCTGCCGTGGCTTTCAGCTCTTTAATTACATTTGGGTTTTGGCTAAATATTTTATGTACTTATGACGCATGCAAATGGCTGTTGGTATTAATTCGCAATTAGCTTCGAAGGCTAAGTAAAGGCTGGCATGCAGTGGGTTTTCGCAATGACATTTGGGAGCTTCTGCCTTCGAAATGGTACGTACTATTAGGGAGAATGCCCCTAGTTCAGAATGTTGTTTATCTTGCTGGTGGAAATATTTTGAAAGCCTGAAAAGGCTCAATATTTATCAGTTCCTACTCTAATCAACCAAGTTCCCACCTCTCCGCGTTATTCAGAGAACCTCTCCCATATACTTTTATATATATGTGAACCTCTTATATCCCCTTCCAACCAGTCCGCTTCTAAATTGCGACGCTAATTAATGGCTACAACGACTGGCACTTACAAAGAAGTGCCTGGCCTGGCGTGGCGTCGCCGACAACGTTTTGGCCAGCGTCGTCATGACGGCCAATAGAATGGGAGCGGGATTCCCGGGCAGCCGGCGGGCTGCGAGCGGTGAGGTGAGCCGACTTCTTGGGCAGTCATTGAACTATTTACGCATGGCCTTGCTCAATTTATATAATTTATAATTCTCAATTGGATTTCTTATTCGCTGCCGGCGACGCCGCGGCCTGCCCGGCCGTTCCCAATAATGTGGCTCATAAATGTGGGACCAAAACAGACACACACCGCAAAGTGAACCTCAAACATTTTTAGAGCTCTGGCCATTTAATTGTTGTGTAAACAAGAGGCAAAGAACGAATCGAAGTACTGAAAAACAAAAAGAAAACACAACTTTACCCTTGGGCCTATGACGAAATGGAAAAGCGAATCCGATATTCTGCTGCATCGATTCATCGAATCGCGTGGGGTGATTCACTCATAACCACTCACTTGCAGTCGCTCTCATGGAACCATTGTGGCTTTGTTATATTCATGGCGTAACTGCACACAGAATAATTGCTAAAAGTAGCATTGATACATATATTGAGAGGTTGCCAGCTGAGGGGTATGAGCGGGCAGTAATTTGTATGCAAAGTCCCTAATACGCCAACATGTTTTTTACTACACATTTTTGATTGTATTTAATATTTTGTCAGGCCTCAAAAAAGCTGAACACGAATCGGGGGTTCAGCGGATCTCATCACGTTAAGTTTCTTACAATAACAAAGCTAAATCATCCTAAAATAGAGCTAGTTATATCTAATTCTCAATGCTAAGCCCTTTAATCTCTTTTGCAGTAGTAAAGCAAGTGTAATTTTTTCGTGTGTGCAAACCTAGCTGAGAAGTGTAATTAAACCTAGCTGGGGCACGAATTTCCCGTGAATCGGCCAGCTATATCTAACCACATGTACCGCTGTATGTGAGTTAAAGTTTCGCGAGCTGCCCGCTCCGCCAACACCTCCAACTGGCAGTGGTTCTCCGGCTCACCGTACCCGAACCCAGTGATAAACCTGCCGAACTGCGCAGTTTTTAAGGCAGCGAGGCGGCGGAGAGTCAACGCTTTTGACTTGACGTGTTTACCTTTATAATAAACACATTTCGCTCGCCTCGTACATTTGCTTCCCTTCCACTGCCAGCACAGAGCCAGCTGCTCTTGCCTTTGCGCTTTCAATATTTAAACAGAGCACATAAGCGAAACTCACACAAATGGCCCGAGAAACAAGTTCAACTGCCGATAACTCGCTTTATCGCCCCCTCGGTCGCCTCTCTTTCGGTTTAGTTTAGGTTAACACTTTGTATTTTGGTTATTTTTATTTTTTCATCCCCTGGGTGAAGTGAATCTCGTGCGATTTGTTGAGGTTGGCAGCCCCGCTTAAGTAGAGCCACGTGATTCAATGGATCGTTGGAATTCCAGACAGCAGACTCAGCCTCAGCCTCAGCCTCCGCCACAGCCACTTGTTGCATGTTGGATAAGGGGGAAAAAGCTCATCTGGGATTGCATCATCTTGATGGGTTGGCTGCCTCCTCGCGCTCTTTCTTTTATGAGGCATAAAAATTGTTGCTCGTGGTATCAGCTTACAGCCGGGATTTCTTTATTGATTATTCCGGAGCCATATCACAGTTGCGGTTAGGACAATAGTAATACATTTGTACACTTATACTTGAGTTGTGACTAAATTGATGTTATAAACTTAATAGTTGCTAACTTCTGCTATATAGCATGTCGCAATACTAAATTAAACAATAACCAAAGCCATGGGGAAATCCACAAGCAAATGGTTCTAGAAGCAACGCCCAAACAGACAGGCATGGCTAAATCGACTCGGCTGGAGATGCTGATCAACAGTAACTATAAGCTATGACATCAAAATGCGAATGGAACCCAAAGTGGAGTGGTTAATATTATTGGGGTTTTAATTAGAAATTATCTCTAAACACGACAACGAGTATCGAGTCACATCGCTTATCTTTCCCTTTGGCTATAAATACGATTAGCCTTGATTTATATCCCACCACTGTAAGTCCGCCATATATATTTACATACGTGATTCGTGGACTTGTTGTGAAATCAACGAAAATTAGCGGTGTTAATTAAGCCGGTCGTCTGTATGCCTGGTCGACAGCGTCTACGTGGTTAGTGGCTCGTTGAGTCATCGTTATCGCCCTCTTGCCAATCCCAGCCGCAATCCCAATCCCACCATCGGAACTGCACTTGTCGCACGATCCCTCCTCAAGTTCAGCCGATTGCCCATTACAATTTGTTGCACTTGGCAAGCGATAAGCCCGAAGTGAGCTCTTCGAGTGGGGGAAAGTATAAGGAAGGGGCACCTCTTATCTACGGCCAGTTACTCATCCAAATTACAACTTTTTTGCTTGCAGGCTGATGACAAATCGCTGCTGGCCCGCTTCTTCCATGCGGATCGGTCCCTTACAGCAGTGGCCAGCGAGCTGGACAGCTTCGACGGACGGGCTGAGCCGGATCGGTGCACCAGACTGGTCAGCAGGCTGCGACAGAATCAGGTGAGTCTCAGGGAGAACCAAATATAGTAATCAGCGAATAATAATTCCCATTTCCCTAACAGGACAAAGTCTTGGCCATCACGAACTTGATCATGGAGGAGTTGCTGGGCGAGGATCGCGACCCACGGGCCTTCCGGGCCAAGTTTCCCGAGGAGGTGCTGCAGGAGAATTTGGCGGGACAGCTGTGGTTCGGCGCCGAGTGCCTGGCCGCCGGATCCTCGATCATGAACCGGGAGACGGAGAGCAAGGAGATGCGCCCTTTGGCCCAGGCAGTGACCAAGAGTCTGGGCAATGTGCGCGTCCTGCTGAGGGATCAGTGTTTGCGGAACAACGTGCCCAACAGCAAGACCCTGCACCTCGACCTGAATGATTCCACCACGGAGCAGCTGTACGAGAGCCTGAAGATCTTCGATCGACTCTTCGCCGAGTTCGAGCTGAGCTATGTGAGCGCCATGGTGCAGGTGAAGTCCCGTCACGAGTACGAGATGCAGCAGTGGATTGGCGTGCTCTTCTCGGAGACGCTGCAGCGTGCTCTGAAGACCGGTCTGCTCGATCAGGATATGGTGGATGCTTTCGATCCGGGCCTGATGTTCTCCATTCCGCGTCTGGCCATTGTCGCCGGATTGGTGGTCTATGCAAAGGGCCCGCTCAACATGGACATGCCGGGCGATCAGCTGTCTGAGATGTTCCGTCCCTTCCGCACCATCCTGATCAAGATCCGCGATCTCCTGCGCAACCTCAACCACCAGGAGCTGTACCAGCTGGAGAAGCTGCTGTGCACCAATGAGGATATCAACACAAAGGTGAGTGCTGGTCTGCGAGGCTTGAGAATGGGTATTTACGTCTTACCACCTACTCATTCCAGGTTCCACTTGGCTCGAGTAGCATCGAGGCGCCTAGTCCGGAGCACAGTTCCAACCCCACGACGAGCAGCAGCAGCAGCAGCAGCAACAACAACAACAATAACAACCACAGCTGCAGCATCACGGCAACGCCAACAAACACGCACAGGACTGTGGAGAGTTTGGTGGATCAGCGTAACAACAACAATAGCAACAGTGCTGCTCCAGCTGTGGAGGAGGCTGCACTGCGCTCTCCGTCCATGTTGTCGCTGTCGGCCACTAGCACGCCCACCGCCTCGCCTGCACCCTCGCCCACGCCCTCGCACTCGATAGCCTCCACATCGTCGGCGGCCACCAGCTCCACAAACCCACCAGCGGACTGGAGCGATGGCGACGACGAGGATGAAGACGAGGACGATGAGGATGTGGAAATCGAGGTGGATGAGGAGGAGGACTTGAATAGCAGCAGCGACGAGGACACCGACGAGGAGCAGCTGCTCAAGGATATTGTGGCGGCGGACTGTGCCTCCGGCTACCTCATACCCAACACCAATCTGGGCAACCTGCTGCAGCCCCAGGAGGTTCCTCTCACGGACAACTTCGTGGCCAGCGAAGATGATGAGTACGGAGCGGGGGAGCAGCACCAGCATCAGCAGCTGGGCCAGGCGAACACGGCGGAGGAGGAGCCAAGCACCAGTGCGGCCATGCTGGCAGCTAGAAGAACCTTGCTTCGGCTGCGTCTACCCAGCAGCGACAGCGAGCCGCTGGCTGAGCACACAACGACAATCAAATCAACCGAGGAGCAGCTGCAGCAGCAGCCGACCGTGCCCAGCAGCCGCCATCGGCATAGTCACCGCCACCACCATCGCCACCATCACCACCATCATCACCAGCACCAGCATCATCACCACCCACATCACCACGAGCAGCCGCAGCCGCATCCGCACCGCACAACGCGCAGTGCTCGCAAGCGCTGCAGCCTGGAAACGCCGGAGACGGTGGAGTCGAGTCAGCCGGAGCGGGAACCGAACCTGGTCAGCGGCGACACTAGTGCTGCCTCCTCGCTGTCGGACGATGTGTCGCTGGCCATGCGCAACACCACGGCACGCCTTAAGTTCAAGTAAGTGGCTCTGGGACTTGCCAAAGAATCTTCTTTAATCCTAAAATACAAACTCTTATCTCGCAGGAGCACCGAGAACCTGCTGCATCGCCTGTTCGTTTGTATCGCCGGCGTCGCCGACCAGCTGCAGACGAACTTTGCCTCCGATCTGCGCCAGATACTGCGCAGTGTGTTCCTCATGAACATGTCGTCCACCCAGGAGGAGATCGACATACCGGAAAAGACAAAGGAGTCGGAGCTGTTCGAGTTCCGGGCGTCCGAGAACGATGTGATACAGGAGAGCGCCGGCTCCAACCAAAGCATTTACTCAGCGGAGGAGGTCAATCCCGAGCTGGACAATGTGTTCAGCGCCGGCGGAGGCGGAGGAGGAGGGTCAGGGAACGGTAACGGTAACGGTAACCCGGTCAATGCCCAGCGCCATTCCGCCGGCGCCAGTATGCAGCGGAATCATACTATCGATCTGGCGACGACGCAGAACGGCGAGGAAAGTGGTGCTAATGGGGCCGCAATGACCACCGCCAGTCGCTCGCATGTGACGCGGAGCCGGAGCCTCGGGGACCACGAATCAGCCAGCACGGCCCACAGCAGCATACAGCTGCATCAGCGGGAGCAGCAACACCAGCAGCAACAGCAGCAGCAATTGCAGATTCAGCTTCAGCGGCAGCGCAACAATTCCGTGGGCAGCAACACGCCCTCCAGCGCCTCCTCCACTAGCTCCAGTTCCGAGCAGAATTCCCCGATTAGCGCCAGGAGCGGCAGTCGCGGTCGCCTGCAGAGCAACAACGAAACCCAGATGCCATCCTCCGCAACAGCAACGGCAACGTCAGCCACGCTTGCTCCGCCGGCCTGGATACCAGATGGCAAGGCGCCGCGATGCATGGCCTGCCAGACGCACTTCACTACAATCCGACGTCGCCACCATTGCCGCAATTGCGGCGGTGTTTTCTGCGGCGCCTGTTCCAACTCCTCGGCACCGCTGCCGAAATACGGACTGACCAAGGCGGTTCGCGTCTGCCGAGATTGCTATGTGCGCGAGGTGCGCTCGGGCTTGCAGGGCGTCCAGGGAGTGCAGGGTGTCCAGAGCGTCCAGTTGCAGAGTCCCACGGCCACCGCCTCTTAGGATTGGCCAATGGCGCTAGCAGGCGCAGCTGATGACCAAAAATGTGTGGCCGAGACGTCGACGGAAGAGGAAAAGCAAACTGTGAATCACAATTGTTCTGCAAACATTGTTTTCTTTATTTTATACGTAATTCTAATCCCAAGCGAGAGGGCCCGGGGCCACCCACGGCCCGCGTATATATAGATCATATATATGTCTTAAATATATAACCATAACTATATATTTTTATTTCCAAAACAATGACCAATGAGCGTCTATCAAACGAGTGTACAATAAAGCTTCGATCCTGTACTATATAACGATTAGCGACATTTTGTTCATATCAAAGGATAGGGATAAGGATAGCGCCCAGCTCTAGGTTCGGCTTGCATTTGGAAGTATATCATCTTCACCGTTTCGATTATCGTTTTCGTTTCTTTGGGGACTTAGGGAAGATCACCTTAGCGCCAGAATTTGCTAATGCGTAAGCTTTAACCTTGCATAAATCCTTTTGTCACTAGCCAAGGCCTTACTATATAGACAAATGTATGTGTATATTTTTCTAGCGTTGAGTACCATTGTTCGCGGGGGGTTATATCAATCAAGCTGATTATTACATAGTAGGCGTTAATTGTAGCAGAAATTTTTGCGAAACATTCTTTGTGATTTATCGTAATTTAATATGTATTAATTCCCTATGCTAAAAAGTTTCTCTATCTGACCCCTAGCTGGAATTAAATAAGTAAATCCTAGACGTATGTATGTGGCAAGACGAAGTCCTTAAATTGAATTTCAACTATAATAAAAACAACTATATTACCACGCTAAAGATAACATATATATATATTTTCTGATTCAAACTTGTATAAAGAAATGTAACAACAATGAGAAACGTGTCTAAGTTGAGTTAAGAAATGTATGCAATTTTATGCTTAAATAAACCAAACAAAAAACGTTCAAAAGATTTCTTTTTGAATATTTATTGAGCGGGGATTCTCAAATCCCTTTAAAATGTTGCCAAAATGTTAGTTTTCTGTGATCTCAGGGTGACAAAGCCGATCATACTGCATTACACTTATACTTCACACTAATTTTGTTCGACTTGTTCGTTTATTTTGGTTTTTTCGTTTTCGTTTTGTTTTTTCTTAAAGGACCTTTTCCTTTGTGTATTCGCTTTCTGAACCATTTCCGTCGCTAACTGATACACTTAAGATGAAACTGTTCAAGCGAAAGTCGGTCAAGAGCCAAGGAAACCGCAAGGGATCCTTGGGCAGCCAGTCCCGGACATCCCTCAGTTCTACGCTGGTCCTAGCTGAACGGTTCAAGGACAGCGTGGACGCAGCTCAGCTCGATCTGTTAGTGGATCTCAACGAGGAATTCTTCCAGAACTCGTACCTGTTAGTGCAGACCCTCAGCAGCCGTGACTCCTTTCTGGCCGGCAAAATCAAGCGCTACGTGGATATCCTCGTTAGACTCCACGCCCGCTACGCCACCGAGGCGGACGAGGTCAAGACCCTGCGGCTGAAGATGCGGACAGCGGACGAGAAGCTGGAGCTGGCCTTGCGCACCACGTCCACCTCGGAGGCGATGATGGAGAAGCTGCGCGAGTCACTGGAGGAGGCCTGGCGGAACGAGGATGCCACCAAGAATCGCGAGGAGATGATGCAAAGCCAGCTGGTATCGTTGGTGCGCACGGACCAGGCAGAGAGTACCAAGACAGCCAACGAGCTGATTCGTACAGGGTGAGGTGCTCCATACCAATATGTAATTCTGCTTCAGTCCCTTTTTTTCTTTTTGTCTTTAAATTATCAAATTTTATACCCTAATTTATTGGGCAAATCAGAGTTAAAAATATCCATATCCATGAGTCAGCTATTTAATACCCTATTTTTTTGGACAAGTCACAGTTCCAAATAACCATAACTAAGCCAAAACGGGCTTAATTTCAATTCGGAAAGCTTTTCTGTGGTAGTTTTTAGTTGGTTAATTAATCTGCATATTCAGATTCGGAATTATAAAAAATTTATTTTTTATAAATTTTTGACAATTTAAATGATGTAACCCCTTATCAAATTTTGAAAAAACTGGCCAAAATTTTATTTTCAATTTTATTACATATTTTATTACTAAATAATCTGAATTTTAACGGCGAATCGGAATATATACGACATTTAGCTATAATTTTATTATTGGCGATAATATGCTCTCCAGAAGACCGCAAGTATGCGGATTTTTGGGTCCTTAAATCGCCATTTTTATGTTCTAATTTTTGAACAAAGCTAAATTAAGAATAACCATAACATGGCCAAAACAGCCTTAAAAACAGCGATTCGGAATATATATGGCTTTTGGCTGTCATTCCATTTTTGGCGAAAATATGCTCTCCAGAAGACCGCAAGTATGCGGATTTTTGGGTCCTTAAATCGCCATTTTTATGTTATAATTTTTGAACAAAGCTAAATTAAGAATAACCATAACATGGCCAAAACAGCCTTAAAAACAGCGATTCGGAATATATATGGCTTTT